>JASAND010010597.1:0-40365 GCA_030248195.1 Trissonchulus latispiculum | reverse complement strand
AAGTAAACTTAGACATCCTTTGCCCCTTGATTTCATTTGTAAAACAACCTGAAAAATCTATTCGGGGCTGAAAAGTATTAATCTTACTGGTTAACTATTTTGTAATAGTTGCAGTAATAACTCTTTTCCATGTCCTCAGGCAAATGGAACAATTTGCTAATTTGTACTAAATTTACAATACTGAATATATTGCGATAACAAAATCGATATTTTTTAGTTCCTAGGGTAATTACGTTGGCCGTTAATTTTTCGGCTTTACACGAGCTTTTCACATTTGAGTATTTTATGCATCCAAATTTATCGTTCGGTTTGATTAAATCCTACTTCGGGGTCGTTTTTCGTAGTTATGTCTTTAAGTCAGGAATAACTAAAATATCGCATGTAAATTTTTAAAGCGTTGCGTCGACATGCATTTTGGTAATTTTCTTTCCAAACACTAAACTTAGTTAAGTATCAATCGGCTAGATGTTTCCTATTCGCATAGCAGTTTACGGCTCGCTTGCTTCCATTAATCGAAACCACTCCTTATTCCAAATTCGTTGTATTTTATATTTATGATCATCAACTCAAATCAATCGGAATCATTCATGCTTTTTGGCGGTTATTACTTAAAAACGTTTGGATATATAGGTAATGAGGTCAAATTCTCAGACCAATGTGGTAAATTTTTCCACCACTTTCAGCAGTAGTAGCCCAGATGTACCAAGAATAATGATGCTAATTTCAACAAGCAATGACTAATGCAACGCACGGCTGTATGTGCGTAGATTTGCTTCAAATATATGCCTCAAGCAAGCACATTCTTCCTGAAGAGGCGCGACCATAACTTAGCTTTATGAACATAGTTTACTCGAAGTATTTCTATTTCCATATTTTCTACCAATCCTTTTCTATATTCACTTGCATAGAATCAAAACTGCCAAAGCTGGAAATCGTGGACTAATAATCCCTGAGTCAGCTTTATCAACTCAGTAGTACCAAAAGACAAACTCAATGAGACCACGCCGAATTGAGTCATGTGTCATGGTCTTCTGTTGATTTTACTAAATGTTTGCTTTAAGTTTGCAGCCTGTTTTACTGAGTAAGTAAGCAGTTGTCACTCGTCACATGGAAGTTGACAAACGCCACATGGAGAAAGTTAAGTGGTGATTATGTGTAACAGTTACATTTAATTATTCAATTTCAATTTTTCGTAAATTGCACCGGCAAAACTATGACTTTTTCAAAAATTTTGGTTCTAATATGCACTATTCAGGCAGACAGATTTTAGTCTTTGCTACGCTTTAGTTTTTGCAGTTTTTGTGGCAGTTCAATCGAATAGTGCTGAAATTTAAGTAGAACCAAAGCAGGTTTGCTGCTGCTTCAGCGAAAATTATAATCCTGCTTGTGTTTAAGCACAGTTTAAACAGAGGTTCATGTTAGCTTATTCACAGTTACATACAGCTGAATATATGTAAGCGTCTACGTGTGTGCAAAAGATACGTCCAAACCAATTAAAGTGGACCTGCTGCGCCTAAGGAAAATAGGAAAATAGGAAAACCTAAGCTAACCTAAGCAATGCACATATTTGACTAATGGTGAACGGGGGTAATTTATTTGCTCCCAATACTGCTGTGAACGATAAATGGCTGGTTTTTCAAGTCTTTTTTCCGAGTCTTCTTTTTTCTAACGGGACGGGTTCAGTTCGTTAGGATAAGAAATTTGCTTTCTAATGTTGCTGAAGTATTTCGCGGACTACCCCAATTCAGTATTCTTAGACCCGTACTTTTTCTTATTTATATTAACGATCTTCCCAATATTTGTGTTAACTCAAAAGTAAAATTTCCATGACGATGCTAAAACATTCTTCTAGGGAGCTTCCGTAAACCACTTTTTGAGGTTTTGAAATGACTGTGGTACTACTTGTGACTGGGCATCAGAAAACCAACTGTCGATATCGTCTTACAAATGTATGTTTCTTTAAATAGGTGAGCCTTATATTGCTTCCAATTTTGATATCAATGGATTAAACATACAAAAGTTGAATATGCAAAGGATTTGCGGGGTTATTTATTTATGTATATTTAATATTGTTTATTTATATTTAATCTGTTGAATTTTTTCTGATATTGTAAAAGTCAGCACAAGTAGGCATTAGTTGAAACTGAACACACTTGATTACAGCAAGCAGTTTTTGCAAATAGGTTAAATCCCATTTGAAACAGTTTGAAATTTGACATAATATTCGCACCAAACGATAGTATATTCAAAAAAGATACTTGATTCTGTTGATTTCTTCTTAATTTCTTGGTTTGTGGTTGTTGTGGTGGATTTACGTATATATGACATTTGATAGATGTTGCAGGCACATGCAGACTTTTGTGTCTCTCCTTTTTGACCACTATAGTGCTTTTTATGTTTTAAATTGGGTAGACAGTGTTGATTGGCCAAATAAACATTTTTGATTTGACTAATTGATTGCAGTGTGGTTCACAGAGCAGGGGGTGGACTTTCGGCACATATTCGGAAAGCAAAACGAAAATTGTATTCGGTGCGTAAAAGATTTGCCCATTTAGATGTGAGTTTTCAATCCAATGCCTAATTCTTGTCTAATATCCGGTCCGTTCTGCGCCGTGCTTGGATGGTCCCACATCCACCTCGCCGATAGCTAGTGCTTTAAGATGTTTCCAAAAGTAGACTCTCTTCGGTATAAACCGTGCACGGTAGCTTTTCCAATTCTGCAGAATAGCAATTTATTTTCTTCAGCAAGACTATTAAATTGAGGCTTTGTGATTTACGCTTAGTTTATTAAATTTGATGGATGAGCTTTTTACTGAAATGATATGACATTACTATCTACCACAAAAAACTGTAACCTTCAGCTTAGCCAAGAAGTCCACCCGTCATGTCATCTCCGAAGCCACCCATATTCCCGGAGTCGAAGCCACCGCTTCCGCTACCACCACCAAAGCCACCAGTTCCACTGTCTCCACCAAAGCCACTGTCTCCTCCGAAACCACCTGTGCCGCTGTCTCCACCAAAACCACCTGTGCCACTGTCCCCTCCAAAACCACCTGTGCCACTGTCTCCGCCAAAACCGCCGCTGCCACTGCCTCCTCCAAAACCACCTGTGCCACTGCCTCCGCCAAAACCGCCGCTGCCACTGCCTCCGCCGAAACCACCTGTCCCACTGTCTCCGCCAAAACCGCCGCTGCCACTGCCTCCTCCAAAACCACCTGTGCCACTGCCTCCGCCAAAACCGCCGCTGCCACTGCCTCCGCCGAAACCACCTGTGCCACTGCCTCCGCCAAAACCACCTGTGCCACTGCCTCCGCCAAAACCGCCGCTGCCACTGCCTCCGCCGAAACCACCTGTGCCACTGCCTCCGCCAAAACCACCTGTGCCACTGCCTCCTCCAAAACCACCTGTGCCACTGCCTCCGCCAAAACCGCCGCTGCCACTGCCTCCGCCGAAACCACCTGTCCCACTGTCTCCGCCAAAACCGCCGCTGCCACTGCCTCCGCCGAAACCACCTGTGCCGCTGTCTCCGCCAAAACCGCCGCTGCCACTGCTTCCGCTGCTTCCGCTACTACTTCCTCCGCTACCACCTTCACATTTGCTATTCTTACAAGCGCCACTGTAACAATTGCTGTTGGAGTAGCAGTACCCTCCACCGGCCACGCGACCCTTCGTCGCGGCAAATTCGCATTTACTGTTGTGACACATGTTACTGTAACAGTTACTATTTGAATAGCAGTAGCCACCTCCGGCAACCAAACCCTTTTCTGCGGCCCGTTCACATTTACTGTTGTGACACATGTTGCTGTAACAGTTACTGTTGGAATAACAGTAGCCATCGGTATCTACATAGCCTGCACCTGCCGACTTCTGGCATTTACTGTTGTGACAAACTTTGCTGTAACAATTGCCATTAGAATAGCAATACCCTCCGTCATCGACAATTCCTTTACCATTGGATCTTTGACAGACTCCGTTGTGACACACGGAACTGTAACACTCAGAATTGGATCTACATGAGCCACCGCCGTAGGTGTCGCCTCCCAATCCTAAAATAAAACTGATAAATCATTGATTGTGTGATATGTTTTATATGTTGTCTAATTTATGTGCTTATATGCTTTTATTAGTATCAGTGCTAAAATTAGCTAAAGATTTGAGATGACTGAAAACAGTTACTCGAAATCGTTCTGATTTTTAGTTTTCCACTTGCAGTGAAACGAAGAATGCTACAAACCTTAGGTAAGCTAAGAATTTGGTGAACAAGGTGAGGCCGCGTCGAAGTCACATTGGAACAAAAGTAAAACTGGTCACAGGTGCAACAAAGATTTATAATTTTCGATTTTTTATACGCAAAATCACAGTTTGTCATTGCCAACGCCAAATAAGACTCGACGTTGAACAATTTGTTCAAAAGTGCATGAGCCGCCAAAGTGGTCCTCGAAACAATAAGTACTTTAAGCCAAAAATGCTTTTTTCAGAATATTAATGGGAATGTTGCCTTAAAAGTGTCTATCACTCTGACCATTTTGGGTGACCTCCTCCTCTTATTGGTGGACTTCCCTCAACAACTTCATAAGGCATCTGCCCGCGGCCCGGCCCGGCCCGTGAACTTTGGCCGTCGGCCCGCTCGGCCCGGCCCGCGGGCCGGGCTGGGCCGGGCCGGGCCGGGCCGCGGGCCGTAATGCAGGCCTCTAATAGCCGCAGAATAGCATAAGGCTAATTCTTATTTTTGAATGGGAATCCAGTAGTTAGCCTTCTGATATTCAGATACCATTTTAAACTTGGTTGGTGCAGTCCAGGCTTAACTTACCAAATTTCAAATTAGCGAAAAATAATTGGAAATTGCAGAGAAAGCGAAATTAAATTAAAATTAAAGAATATAATTATTAATCAAACATGTGACTGTTCAAATTAAAGATTTCGAACCTGACTACTCACAGATGAATTTCTGTAGACTACGCAAAACTGAGACTAGTTGAAATTTTTGACAAGTGATAATCTCAGTACTAGATTTTTACAATCGATATGAAAGTTTATGGTAATCAATAACACATTTATGTTACACTAAAATTAAACAGAATTCCATCCCAATACCTATACGAATGTTTTATTCGTCTGCTGAGCACGAATTAGGGAAGCCAAGGGGGTCCATCCCCAATAGCGATCTCACTGTAGGCGGTTCGAATCACAGTAGCCGCTAATTTTTTTTTATCTAATTTAAGTCAAGCTACAACATGGGAACTAGAGTACATAATAACTAAGAGTGTGACAAGCGACTGTGTTGTCTTGGTGGGAATTAGCTTGCAGTGAACTCCAATCGACCCTACTATCCATCTTCAATTGGGTTTGTAAATGGGGATGATTCCTTCCTGCATGGTTGCATCGATGGAATCCGTCCTCGGGGAAATTGTTACCGTTTTTCAGAAAAAATATGTTTCTTTTAAATTTCTCGAAAAAACTAAGTTTTTTAGCTTTAGAAGAAAACAACGTTTTGTAACCCTACCTATAAAGTCCGAAGTTGACATCTTGTCAAAGCGACTTGTTTCAGTTCTCAGACTTCTTTTCTTGTCAGTATTGTGGAAGGTTGTGAAAATAAAATTAGAGAATCAATGTGTTTTCTACCAGAAGATCAAGTAGCAAAAATTCGTCTCTAAAAATGATGGAGAAACTGTAGTTCAAAAAAGATGTCACGGTTTAGGTTCGAATTCAAACTTGAGCTTGGATCAATCGGTAGAGCGTCGGTCGAGTCAACCGAAGGTTGTGGGTTCTATCTCCACCTCAGGCCTAAATTTTTCAGATTGGACGTGCTGTAGTGACAATTTTCTCTTTTTCGTCATTTATCATGAAAATCTCAAAATTTTCTAAATATCAAAAATCTATCCTAAATGTGGAACGGAACTCTTAGTTTGCACAAGACAAACCTGTAATTTTAGACTTTAATGCAAGCAGCTGTCAAAAGAAATTGAACGACTGAAAATTAGCAAAAAAATTTCAAAAATTCAGTCCTCAAAGGATCGCCCACCTTTTGCTTCTTGCAGATATTGTTAGCATACAAATTCCAATGGAATTTGCAGGCAACTGTATATACCAAAATAGGTTTGCCCAAGCGAAACCTACCAGCTATATATTCACCACACCAACCTTATGAATCCAGTCTGTATTAACCGTTTGCAAATGTTAAATATCAGCGCTTCAAGTAAACTTCAAACGGTTGAAGTTTGAAAATTCGCCTATTTAGTTCACATAGGACTTAGCTCAGCGGTAACGTGCTCTACTGCAGAGCTGAAACTCGGCGGTTCGATCCCTTACCCGCCTTTGACACTTCTCTTCACATCTTTCAATCCTGATGGATTCAACCTTTCAACCTTCAACCTTTCACAATGGAAAGTAATTTTAGTAGTTTCTAAGCCTATGAGTGGGGAAAAATCGAGTGGACAGAAACAAACTGAGCAAAAATTAAAATGTACAATGCAGTTAATACTGTAATTACAGAATTAATATTTTAATTGCACAATTAATTACAACAGAAATTGTCGTCGTGAGTGGAATGGAATATAAATAAAATAAAATCTAGCAGGTTTTACCTAATGCCAGTAGTGAAAGCGCCACAAGCCCAGAAAATGTCCGCATTTTGTCAATGTTTCCAATTATTGAACCAACACCTACTAAAAGTTTGGTGTGATAACTTCTATTTATAATAACATATTGCTCATAAGTTTGATATAATGTGCGTCAAAGGTTTATGATTCAAGTTTGAAATTGATAAGAAAATATAACTGTTTAATCCTTACTTTCAAGCATTTAATCAAACATTTAATCATCTAACTAATTAGCACTTTATCAGAAAACTTTAAGTTTTAATGGACTTTTGATTTTTAAAAGATCTCTGATAAGTTTTCTGATGAATAAAATAAAAATAACTCTAGACCGTCCCCCCCAGTTAACATTAAAACTTGAGCATGGCTTATTTTTAATCCGCATTTTTAATTTTGCAATCGAAGAAGGACTTATTGTAAACACAGCTGTTTTCATTCCCAGCAAATTTAAGCTTAAAACAAACGAATGACTCAAATTAAGCGAGAAGTGATCTAAAAGCACGTAGCAGAGTATTAAAGTATTTAAATTTAAGACACGTATTTAAAGTATTAGAGTTCCCTTAGCAATTATATAAACCACAAGAAAAGGAAAACACTACAAGGAACCAAAAGTATGAACTACCCACAAGTAGCAGCATGGATTTTGCGTATGCAAATTGAACCTCTATTTGTATACTGTGTTAATAATCTATACGCGAAATCTGTGCAGTTAACAGTTAGTTCAGGCCACGACAAAACATTTCTTTGGTGACGTTTTTGTAAGTCAAATTTGTGCAAAGACCGGCTTCACCCAACTTTGAAAATTTCTAGAAATTCGCCGAGCTAACGCAAAAACTCCTCATATAGATATTAATACGCTACACCTAGTCCAGATTAACATTTTTCCAAGTTATAGCTCATTTGCTCTTACATAGCGCTCAGACTTTTGGTTACCGCGAAATTTTCCTAACTCTTTCGTTTTCTTATGTTTAATACATGTCGGGGTCACCTTTGGAGGACTATTGTGAATGATAGTAAAGTTTTGCAATAAACGCAACTGTCTCGTTTTGCGGATCCATGGGGAGTACAAAATATGTGAAAATGAGAAAAACTCGGAGATGGTCGAAAATTGGATCGAAAATCGAAAAAAATCGAAACCCCCCTCAACGAAATAAAGAAGTAACAGCAAATAAGCATAATCTGCAATTTTCATACGAAGTTAAACTAAGACGAAGAAGAGTTTCTGCTTCTTGAATGCACATATACATATATAATGTTTAACCTCTGCCTAATTTGCATAATAACATTCTGAAATAAGAACGAACACGATCTTTGTTAAGAACATGTGCGTTTTATATAACAGCCTATGAAAAGCCTTGGGGTGTATTAAATCCTTCCAAAACCGATAATAGAAGACCTGCTGCGCCGAGGCGCAGCAGGAAAAACAACAATAGATACAACGATAATTACACAGCAGCTAATGTCAGATTTAAGTGGAAAGAAAGTTTTTCTTTCTTTTGTTTCTTTCGTTTTCCTGCTGCAACTCAGCACAGCAGGTCTCTTATGTTTGCTCTCAGTCCGGGCCTGCATGCAGATAGCCGTAGGAGCAGGCATTTTTTTGAATCAATGGCTATAAATGAATTCGTCGATTGCAAACTCATCACACAATGTCTTGCACGAATAGTTTCTATTACTAAGCCTGTAACTCATAAGCTATTGTTGGCTGCGCAGTAGGTTTACAGTTTCCTAAAATGTTCGCACAGGAAACTCAACCTTTTGCACGAACTTTTGCTTGCTTTTCCTTCTTTCTTTCTTTCTTTCTAAGAAAGAAAGAAAGAAAGAAAGAAAGAAAGAAAGAAAGAAAGAAAGAAAGAAAGAGGCAAGGCCAAGTTTCTTGTTATAAAGGTCAGTTTAACACATAAGCCTTGCCATTGTACGTATGCATAGTATAGCAAAAGAAGCCAAGTTTATGTCAAAGTATCAAATATCACAACATTGCTAGCTGGGGGACTCCTGAGGCTGTCTTTCTTTCTTTCTTTCTTTCTTTCTTGAACATTTCTTTTCTTCTTTTCTTTCTTTCTTGAAAGTTTCTTTTTCTTTGCACTCAAGTTCCGACTTGCCTCGTGCCAGAAGAAGTAGCCAGACATCTCAGCCAAACGTTGGCACCACAACATGGAAAGATACGTTCACCGATGTTTCCCATATATTAACCTCAAATCTGACTTCATGCTTTGCAGGACTGGTTCAAACATAAAGGTGGTCATTTTTTAAATTCTTTTTTTAATTTTAATGTAGAAATTTTCTTAAATTCTCACTTTGAGGTCATTTTTTCGATCATCTCCGATGTTTCTCATTTTCACATATTTTGTTGTCCAAGTGGAATAGTTTATAGTTTAAAGAGTTTATAAAAGTTAGGTCGTACCTCCCATGGTTGCAGAGAAAATTTACCGCGAAGCAGCTTTCTTGTCGTTTTTGATGACCAAAATGGGGGTCATTAAGTTTGACTGCATATTATAAAAAGTAGAGGCCCTAACTACAAATTTTAATTCCACAGGAACACAGTATATACCTAAAGGTTTGAAATGATACCAATATTACTTGGAATCTTTTACCAGTGTCGAGATCTTTTTGGCGCAGAAATTTTTTCTGCAAATTTGTGAAAATTGCTGTTTTTTGGAAAAGCAGCCATTTTATGTCCAAGCTAAGTTGCGAAATTCCCTTGGGTCTCTTGCGCAATTCCCTCCAGCCCTAACTTTTGATTTTTTGACCCTTAACTGTGAAATTTTGTATGGGTGCATACTAGAGGCTGATGAATTCAAAAATTCCAAATTTTTAAAATTTTAAAAATTTTATAAAAATTTTAAATTTTATTTTGGTTTAAGGGGGGACCAAAGGGAACCGAAAACTTTTTCAAAAATATTTTGCTGAAAACGTGCATACAGGGTTTTCAGGGGCGCTGAGCACGAATCCGAAATCCGTTTTTCGATAAAGCTTTTCGTTAGCTCAGGATAAGCTTACATCTTAAGGTTATACCTTTAGCTTATTTTAAGCTATCGACAAGCTGAATCGAAAAACCAGATACGTGCTCAGCACCCCTGAAAACCCCTGTGTACACGTTTTCAGCAAAATCTTTTAAAAAATTTTCGGTTCCCCTTGGTCCCCTCTTACCAAAATAAAATATAAAATTTTTTGAAATTTCAAAATTTTTGAATTTTTGAATTCATCAGCCTCTAGTATGCACCCATACAAAATTTGAAAGTTATTGGTCAAAAAATCAAAAGTTATGGCTGGGGGGAATTGCGCAAGATACCCATTCCCTTTGTTGCATTCCAACATATTTACTCGTATTTAACATGCCTTATGATCAATTTGTAGCATGTATTATGCTTGCAGTTATGTCCAGTACTTCTCACCACGCCAATCAGTATCTTCATACCCCTAATTTCATAAAACAGCGATATTTCTTATTTTTCAAACTATGGCATATTACATATCATTCGAAAGTTCTCAATGCAGGCATTGATTCTTCTCATAGAACTATGGCTTAGAAATGCTTCTAATTTAAGTTATACAACTCTTTTGCACTTTTACTGTGTAAATGTCGCGGACTAACAACCGATATGGACAAATAAGTTATTTGTCGGGTCAAACAGACGATCTCTGCATGACGTCTGCGCTCATTTTCTTCTCTTTATAGGCAAATGACATTTATGCATATGTGAGGATGCAGGTAATTATATATTACATGTACGTGCGTCTACACCACACCACCGTACGTATATACCTCCACCTGTTATGCATGGAGACACAAAGAATTATATAGCCTAATTTTACCCTAAGAATACTGGTACTTCAGTAACAGGAAAACGTTAGTTTTAATTTGAAAAGATCACACAGTTTGTTTTAACCATCAAGAAATAATTGTTTGTTTGTTCTGTTGCTATTCTAAACTGTTCTAAACAGTTTGTTTTAACGAAACATCAAACAGTTTAGTAACAAAATTCTGATTTATATATTACTGTTTAGTAACAAAATTCGGTATATATTTCTGAATGTTTTATTTTTATTTAAGTGTTAAGAAAGATTTGCTCGGCAAACAAAAAATGATGTGATTTTGTAACAAGATAATTACGCACAGAAAGTGGTTCATGGGAAAAATAAGTATATTAAGTTAATAAGAAGTGAAAAGCTGTTGAGCGGATAAGCTTGTTAAAATTACAATTATAATTATTGATTAACTAATGTGTTCATTTAAAGTTGTGCCAAGTTGCTTTTACATTAAAAATAACACTTTAAATTTAAATCCATTGTGCAGTTTATATAGATTCTGCAGAAGTTTTTAAAAATACTAAACTTGATTGATTTTGGCAAAAATTGCGCCTCACGTTAAATAGAACAGTCTTGCTCCCTCCTTTCTATAATGCGTAATAATTGAGTCTTAACTGCAATTCTATTTGCATTTACAAAAGGAGCATTGTTTGTAGAATTCTGTGTGTCGTTCTCCATGCATAACAGGTGGAGGTATATATGTATGGTGGTGTGGTGTAGACGTACGTACATGCAATATATATAATTACCTGCATCCTCACATATGCATAAATGTCATATGCATATAAAGAGAAGAAAATGAGCGCAGACGTCATGCAGAGATCGTCTGTTTGACCCGACAAATAACTTATTTGTCCATATAGGTTGTTAATCCGCGACATAAACACTGTGCATATAAATCAGATATGCACAGCGCAGCGTGCGTGTAACTAAGTTTTATGCACGCTGCACGCTAGGAGTCCTGTCCCTAATCTAAGTTGCTGAAGCATACAGCAGAGCTCCAGCCTAGACAGCTCTGCTGCACACCAAAAAATAGGCCTCCCAGCCACTTTACATTGAAATTTGCTTAGACATCTGTCAGCTGCAACATAAACGAGTAAGGTTTCATCAATTAAGGATAGGTTTAAGTGTTGTATAAGTACTTTACAACACACATTAGCGCTGTTCACTAATTTCTACTGTGCACGTCGCATGGGAAGCCCTCGTGCGTGGCACTCGGTCGCTTCGCGCACTCGTGCCCCACACTCGGAACTTCCCACACGGCGTGCGTATAAATCAGTGAATGCACGCTAAGGTGTGCTATAAACTATACTTAAGCTCTGCTGAAGAATTCTTTACATTGGGGAGGTGGGACACTTTCCTTACTTCTCCGAAAAATCCTTTAAGGAAGCTTCTGATCATGCTCATCTGACCTGAAACTGTTAGAAAACGTTTTTGTTAATGTTTGTAAATGTGCATAGCAAAATAAGCTAAAAATCTGAAGTTCTTTTGCGAAAACTTACTTCAGTTGGCTGCAGCACCCTCATTTTCGCTGATATTCAAATTGTACTCAATGAATGGCTCGTAACGTTACGGAGCACTAATCGAAACAACTAAAAATTCCTCATTCTCATGAGACATCCCCTAAGCTTGATTCGATTGTGCCCGAATAGCAGCCATGCATTTTGTGGTTAGCTTTCTTCGAGAAATCTTGACGAACCGAGACGATTAATTTGCATAAAGTCTACAGTCAATGTTCAAAGCAATAAACCAACTGATTGCGGGGTAGTTTAATCGTTAGAGCGTCGGTCCGCTTTTCCTAAGGCGGTAAAGTGGATTCTGTGCCCACCTCAGGACCGAATTTTTCGAATTCGACGATTTTTTGGGTTTGATTTTTTGTCGCCAGTCATATTCTGTGATCTCATCCACAATTGCTTTTTAACTCGGCAAATTCCAGACTGGCCAAACGAATGTTTTCTTGAATGTTTTCTAATTCCAATATTTTTATAGTCTTCTGTGAGTAACATGGGACAGACTAGTTTCGTGCGACTCGTAGCTGATAAATGCTAGCATACAGATTGTCCAAATCTACAAAGCAGTCGCTCAAAGTGTACAGAAAGAAAGCTTGTCATTAAGTTCTTTATAATTAATTGCCTGTAGATGGCTTCTCGAGAATGCGATTCAATCGATTCAATTCTTTAGATTAACTAAATTTACTTAACTCAACATAAATAGGGTCAGGAATTTTACTGTTCTTTTCACCTGGCTTTTCTTTTTCTCATATTGCGTACCACGCAAAACTAATTATTTTTCCGAACTCACTGCTGACATTCTCTGATGATTACTACGTCTTGACCAGAATTTGACGGGCAGAGTGGTCGACCGGGCCTGTTTCGGATTCGGGCTTCGGGCCCGGCTTGAAACCGGACCATGTTTATCCCGGGTCTTTTCCGGATCATAACGAAAGTTGATAGGATTGATAGCCCATTGTGAGACACGTCGCCACACTATTGTTCACTTTAGGTACCTCCTGACCTTAGACTTAAAAATTAGCAAAGGGTTTAATGGTAAAGCTGGGAAAGGAGGTAATCGTTACTGAATTAAAAGGGCCTGTGAGTCCGTTTATTGTTTCATATTTTTATAAAACTTTGCCAAGAATGTTCAAACTCTAATAATCAAATGAGAACATTTTCACTAAATAAAGTCGGCAAAACCTATCCTTTCAAAATGAAACTATTAATCAAACACGGTGACTTTATTACAATCCATATACCATTGCCTTGAAAGTTTTGATAAGCAACAGAAACCTTTGCTGGTTTCCACTTTATTGTTAGTGTGCAAAAATCGTTTCACGTTTCAGGGGGGGGGTATACCAAATACACAAATGACAAAAATTTTTCCGATTCCGCTGAAACTTTGTCACGTATTGGTACCTGGGTTCCTTAAAAATATACAATTAAATCTTTGGATGCTTTTCGTTTTTCACAGCGTTCACAGCAGCCTCGCAAAGTTGCTAACCTACAGCTTTTTCATGCATGGGGGTGGTCGAAGTTTTTTCGATTTTTCTCCGGACTGCTAAGAGCCAATGTCTTGAATTTTCTTGTGAACATAAAGGAAACTTAGGACTATTGTTGGGTATGCGCAACTTCAAGATTGGCTGAGTACACGCAGGAGCCGCACGACATTTACCGTGCGTCCCACTCCCAAATTGACATATTTCGTTTGAGACCGAATCCGCTGCAAGCATTCGATTGGGCTCAAATTTTGCACACTAATGCATCCCTTATAAGGTTTAAAATAATCAGTTTCTCTTAAGGGGGCGGGGGCGGGGGGACAATATCAACTTTCACAAATAATTTTAGTTAATTTAAACAGAAATATTATTTATGTATTTAACCATCTGCAAGATTCGTTCTGGAATGCAATTATGCAATGTAATTGAGTACAAACTCTAAAAAATTAAATATTTCTAAAGAATGTGAGAAATTTAATCTGAGTTCAAATGAAATTAAAATTTAATAAAACTTGAAATTATTTTCTCAGTTGGTGTCAGTGCTTTCTATGCCAAATGTTATTTATGACTAGAAATTAAATGTTACAGTTTAAGGTGCTGGTATCGTTTTGTGCAGTGCTTTTGTGCGTATTTTTTGAAACGCCATAACTTTCGCAATTTTGTGAGTTGGAAAGAGCTTTATACATCATTTTAAAGCTTATAATCTGCAGATTCTCATGAGAGTACGAAACTAGTAAAACTCCTGAAAAAATAGCTGAAATTTTCTGACATACTGACATCTGACAGGCTGAATATAGACAAAAATTTTTTGAACATCGATTTTTCAAAACTGTGGAATCGGCCGAAAATTTTTCTTGTGCTGTCCTATCAAGGACATGTGGGCCGAGGGACATTTTTTTGGATTTGGCTCAGCAGGTCTTAACGGTCAAGAAAATCCATTAAATGTGCGGTGACACGAAATTTCGCAAGTTTGCATTGAGTTTTCTCGCAACTGGAGATGTTTTAGCTCAAACCAAGAAAAATGTCCCTCCGCAATAGTGCGAATTCTCATTCTGTCAAAAATCATGCGGATCCATTGGGTAATTTTTGAGAAATCGATGTTCAAAACAAAATAATCGCAGTTTTGCCAAAATGGTTTTTCGGCCAAATCTCTAGCTTAGAGCAACAAACTCCGGCTAATAGGCATTGATTAATAGTGCAATGAGACTGTGTATCTATCAAGTACAAATAAACCAAAATTGTCCGTACGATTTGGCAGTTATTTTGAAAAAACTGATTTTCTCGAAAACGGCCATTTTTGGACCCCAAAAATCGTTTTTTGCTTATACTGACTTAACCACTAGAGATAGCTCAAAAGTTGTAAAAGCAAAAATGTTCATTTTTGTGCCCTCTTTCCAGCCATACCAACCAATCTGGTGTCTCGACTATGTGCTGAGAGAATAATGGCAAAAACCAAAAATTTCTTATCTTTGCACCTAAAAATGCGGGACTGGTCCCAGAATGTTAAAGAGCACCGAAATAGTGTATTTGGAAAGTTTCATCCACTTTCATAAAGAATTAAAGCCTATAGGGTCAAATTTACACAAAGCGATACCAGCACCTTAAATTAACTAACCAAAATTAATAAATTTTTTAAGTTAAAACTTTATTTTAGTCAGTGTAAAGCAAGTGCCTCTGAGAAAAACTGATTGGCACGACAACAAGTTGACAAAGTGGGGACAACCTTATTTTAGGGATTAGAGTTGACTAACTAGGGAGTTGATAAACCGGGGAATTGACAAACTGAGGATACGTCACTGTAATTCGGTTTGAACTGAAAATAGGGGACCCCATCAGTGAATACACAAAAATTATATATTGTAATCAAACATAAAATGCAAATTGTAATGCTTCATCTCAAATGAAACTTTAACTGATGAAACTTGAAAAGTGAAAGTGCAAGTGACAGCTTAAACTAAACTTTAAACTACTAATTAAAGTAAACTAATTAAAAATTATTTCTTTATCTCTGAAATTTTGCAAAATTATTTCTATTATCTTGTGCTAAAGAGTCAAGTCATATTCAAAATTCAAAAAATTCTTCTCTTTAAATAGTGCGTAACAAATGATTTTAACCCTTTAGGTGCTGGTATCCTTTTGTGCAGTGTTTTGGTAGTGATTTTTTAAAACGCTATAACTTTTGCAATTTTGGGAGTTGGAAAAAGCTTTATACATCGTTTTAAAGCTTATTATCCGTACATTCACATGAGCCTACGAAACTGCAAAATTAGCAAAAAAAGCAGAAATGTCCTGGCATGCTCACATCTAATAGGATGTATATAAACCAAAAATATTTGAACATCGATTTCTCAAAAGTGAAGAATCCTTTTTGTGCCACGATATTGTGAAGTTTGACTATACGAGACTTAGTAAAATGCTGTTGCCTGACTTTTGACTACTAGGATAAGACTAGGTTACAGGTGAATACCGGTGGTGTGTGATGCTGGAGAACTGTTCGGTCCTGACCAACTGAAACCCGACGAAACGATTACAACGGTTTATTATACTTTCAACAAAACCTGATGACAGGATTAGTGACAAACATTAATTTCCAATTAAGCACATAAATTTTACCAAAAATACAAAACAGACCAAAACGCCCGGCAGAAGCCGACAATGCGACAGCGATGACTTAGCCCAAAATATTTCTCCCCCGAAAATTCTACCCAACCTACTCATTCGCAAATCCCACTACAACTCAACTTGAACTACCCAATATGGAGAATCACAACTATTAGCTAGCCAGACCTGCGAATTTAGACAGAAGTAATGTAAAATCATTGAACGTTTGTCAAAATGAAATATTAATTCACTTAGGCTTAGTTGCTAGCATAGAAATTATATCTTTCCTGTGGGTGCCAACTTCACATAATACCCCCTCTTTTGGCCCCGGGCGGCCTCGGACGGGTCCACTCAGTTAGACGACTTGACAAAAAGTATGTTACTCACAGGTACCTTAGGTAGTAGTAAAGATAAAACTTTTGTGAAAATTACGTAAAGATAAAATGAAACAACAGCGGTGAACATACACCATACCACGGTTGAGCACACAACTTTTCTAACATGCTAACCGGCCAGCGATAAAACTACTCGTAACTGAATCGAGACATTTTTAACAAACTACTGCGAAAACTTACTTACCTACTTCAAAACCTACGTAAAAATTTTCAAATTCCCGCCCGAGATCACCCAGGTACCAAAATAGTAGGGTGCACCGACAGGAAACAGAGTCAGAAAAAAAGAACAAGACCCTATTGTAAATATATATATATATATATATGACAAGAAAAATTATTATGCATGTAGATAATAAACAAAATAATCAAAAATTGTACAGTGATCGTAGCAGCCAACAATGGAATGAAGTAGTACGTACAATGCCAAACAAAAAGAATATATACTAGATTAGTAAGAACAAAACAAGAAGAAATGATGTCATCAGAGAATTGCAATTTTTCAAGAAAAAGAAGCAGGAAAAATTTGTAAAAAGAAAAGTGAAACCATAAACCGTGCAACCGCTTTTAGTAGAAAAACAAAACACACAGAAAAGTGATAGAGAAAAACTAGCTACACCGACACCGACGATTACAACGGGTATACCGAGGTGGCGGGCACCCTGACGAAAGAATAAAGAAAATGTAGTCAACTGAACCCCAATTTTGAAATTTGATCCCTACGGCTCCCTCCCTTCAAATCACAACCAATATACTAGAACCCGAAAGAATACCAATCACCAATACACTGATTAGACAACAACAAAAATCACACACAATTAGGGTGGGGGGAGAGCGTCACGGGTGTGCAAAGGAGGGGACACTGGCGGTTTTCTCCCCAGCACCGCAAACTGTTGCTGTTACATTCATACCGTCGTTCAACCAAAAGTTCATACGGCCGGATCCTACCAAGGCAGACAGTAGCAGGCCTTGCGAGGCTTCCTGACTAGCGGCACCAAGTCCAACCCAAACCAAACCGAGCCAAAAGGCACCCGGGACCAGAGCTGAGCACAAAGCAAATGGCCATGCGAGCCCTGGACGCATCAGCCTGGCACCCCAACGGCGGTAGGCGGACCACAAACACCAAGACCCAAATCCAGGAGCCAATGGACAGGCTCCTGGAGTAGAGACCCGTCAAGACCCCCAAAGGCCCTGACAATCCAAAGGCCAACCCTGGCCAGCACAAACCAAAATGGCAGCCACAGGCAGCAGGGCCTGCCAACAAAGTCCAACAAAGGCCAGGAAAGCCACAGAAAACTGGCGCCGACGAAGATGGCAGCCGACTGCAGAGGCAGAACACACGGCAACCAAACCACCGGAAGCAGGACACTTCCAAAGTCACAAGGGCGGCCAGGCAGGCCACAAGCACCAGGCGCCCACCCAGATAGCATTCGCACAAAGCATAGTGCGCCAAAAGTTCAAAAGAACGGCCAAGCAGGCCGAACCCACAACCGTCGGCCAACAGACCAACCAACCCAAGCCAAAACCTGGCCAACCCAAGAGTCCAGAGGCCTGCTACGAAATAGGACCAGTAGAATCCGGCCCTAGCAGCCACCGTCAGTAGTATAGGGCGAGTTTTTCGACCAACACTCCGGGAGGGAATGACCTTTTGACCTTTCCCGACCTATCCTTGGGTTTTGTATGTATCTCTGGTTAACCGCTGTTCTTTCCTTGCTCTTTTCCACACGAATGACCTTTGGACCTTTTACAATTACGTCATCATCTAGGTTTTGCAACTAACTTTCCTTGAAGTAGGGAATAAGTAAACATACAACACAAAACTGCTGGTAGTAGAACTAAACAATATAAGTATATAAGATACAATGGCCAAGCCAAGGTAGAGAGCACCCTAATAAAAAACAAAGAAAAATCCGAAACCTCCTGCAAAAGGAAGAAAGTTTCAAGTTTTAAAGTAAACTTTCACCCAGCTCCCCCCACCCACGCACAACCCAAAACCAAAGTCCAAATCCCCCCACCACTGTTACCCACCACTGTTAAAGATACCAGTACATAAGATACACAAACAAAAACAAACAAACAGCAAATAAGGAGAAGGGAAAAGACAGACCTGTGCCGGGGAAAGGCGGTTTGGAATCAGCAAATTGCGCCACCAGACAGCATACCCGGTTCCCAAAGACACTCGGGCCCACCAACGTCACCAACCCAAAACCCAACTTCGTGCCACCAGGCACACACCCAATCCACTGTAAAGTTCCAGGGCGCCATAACTGGCCTCCACCCAAAGACCGGAACCGAAGAAACCGGTGAAATTGCAGTAGATAAGGTCCCACCAATGCCCCGGAGGGCCGCCCTCCACAGGGCTAGAACCCTCCGAAGGCGTAAAAGTACCCGGGGACCAGAGACAATCACCCAACCAAACCGAGCTCAAACAAGCTCTCCCACAACAAGAACCAATCCAGAGCCCCAGGCTCTCCCCACCCAATAACCGTAACCTCCGTACTCCAACGGCAAGACAACCATTCCAATCCGGCGCATCACGAGGGGAGGCACAGGCCTGCCGGCACGGGCGGGTGGAATGTTACTAAAAATACAAAACAGATATAAGTACGTACGTTAGTATATACACAAAGCAATACAAAAATGTACACAAAACAACAACACATAGCAAAATCCCACAACCATCCATTAACACATCTACTACCAGCACGACCAGATTACAGGCCCTACCTACGAATTTAGGGAGGGAAACGGCCAGAGATCCAAGCCCCAGGAATCCTGATCCCAGGTCAGGGCGCTTTGACAGTTCCCTGTCAAGGAAAGACGGCTAGAAACTAACGGAATCTATGTGATCGTGCTGCTAGTCACTCTCCATGAGCCCCGGAATCCTGATCCGAGGACCAGGACAGTGACAGCAGCACCCCACGCGAGGCGGGAGAAAGTTAAAGTACCCTCAGAACTATTGCCTATACGTATGTGAACAGATTTTTGGGTTAAAAAGACCAAAAAGAAAATTAAGTTAAAAATTGAGTCTGAGATCAAGGTGTAGGAGGTTCCGGAAATAATCAGCTGGACTGAGGTGAACAACCACCACACGTTTTACGCAACTTTTAAGAAGTTTTACAAGCAAGAAAATCAAGAAAATTACAAAAACTGACAGCGTAATCCAACAAACAAAACCCCCCAGTTTGGCGTATATACGTACTTTCACATAACATTTTGAGACACGAACAGAAGATCATGTAAAACAGCAAATCCCTTATGTTAATCACACCCAACAACCCCAGGACTGTCCAGAACCTCCTACAATTATAAGATAGAAGTTTGTAAAAGTGTTAAAATGAAAGAGAAAAAGGTACCACCGAGGTCCACAACCCCCCTTTTCCAGACCAAAATTTTCCCGGAGAATTAGGATTCAACATAATTTGACGAACTTCAGTACCCGATTTTCGAACCAGTTGAGAAAAGTCCGTGCCTATACCCCAAGGTTTGTCTTGATTGACAGCCTCAGTCAGTTAGGCTATCCCCCCTAAGTTTTGCAAGGCATTCTATATACAAAATACTACCCAAAGGGCACGTTTCTACGGCAAATTATCGCTGTCCAAGACATCCAAGGTGTATAGTTCCAAATATGCAGGTAGTGAGCCAAATGACACCACACCAGTGTCAGTAAACCTCCCAAAATATATGACTGGATAGACATAGGCCAGGATACCAAATTTGGGCGTCCAGGAAAAAGCAGCCGGAAAAACACCACAAATTAAGCCGAACGCCTAAACAAAAGAACGTTAGTGGCAGTTAAAAACACGAAAGGTGAGATCAGTTATATACGTATAAAGTGCTAAGATTATGTGCAAACGGTCGAAATGCTAAAATAGAAGAAAACTTTTCAGCTAAAACAAGAAAAACGCACATTACAACATACGTATACAGGCAACACGTTGTAGAGAGTACTACAAAATACGAAGGAGCTTTTTAACAAAATTTGAGGAAAAATAGCTGAACTGGAAATTCAAGGAAAGAAGACAATTTTTTTATTTATACCTATTAAAGATTCAAGGAATTTTTTGCACAACTCGTATTATACGAGAAACTCGAGAAGAAAACAAATTTAAGTTTAGATGCAAGGAAATAAGGCAAATTGTATGCCTAATTCAATAAATTTAGAAAATTTGAATGAATTAGAATTCGAGAAAAGTTGCTAAAATGCGCTAAAGTCTAAATTTTACCAAAATTCGCAGGTAGTTAATGACCAACACAAGATAATACACAATACAATAATATTGGGGGACAGGGAGGAAAAAGGGTAAATTAGGTATCACGATAGACAGGTTTCAGACGATTCATATGAAGATTTTCGATAGGAGGATCGGTACGATTGTAGGTTGTCTCCGCCACCGGCTGCTCGGTTTTGCCAGTCGTCTCTCCTGGAATTCCCACAAGCACACCAAAGTCCACCTCCGGTGTACCACAGGGCGACTCTTCGGGGAAGCCCCCCCCCTCGGATAGACCAGAATCCAGATCCAGCCCCCCTTGGGATAATTTCCCACAAAGAGCCTGTGGCAGGAGAGAGGACTGATCTTCCTGCGTTTCCTGGACCCAAAAATGCACATTCTCGGCAAACCCAACCGGAACCAGCGTTAAACGAGTAGAAAAAACCGTGAGGAGGGCAACAAGTTCGCCCTCCCTAAACAAACAAGGTTTTAACGGCTGGGGTGGAATCTCAAGCACTGGGGGGTTTACCCCCTCTTTAGGGGGGGCGACCCCCTCTTTTAGACAATCTTCCGGGTCAGGAGAAAAAAAACCCTTTTTGTAAGCAGCTTCTCCCGATAGCATGTCAAGAGGCTGTTGCACCTGTTCGATCTCGGTCCCTTTACCTACCACCTCCTCTTTAGGGGGGGCGACCCCCTCTTTTGGACAATTTGAGGGATCAGCAGAAAAAACCCCACTTTCTTGGGACTGTTCACCATCATCTACGAAATGCGAAAACAATTCAGAATCGTCAACCATATCTTCAGGCTCTTCTGAGTAAAAGAAAATATCATTTTCAAGCAAATCTTCACGTACGTATATGTCGAATCGTGGCTCTACACGAGATAAAGATTCCCCCAAATTTTCATCCACCGCGAAAATAATTTCATATCCCAGGGGATACAAATTCGTACGTGCCTGAGAGACCACTAGTGGGACCGAGAATTGTGTATCATGAGCCCAGTAATCAGCCACAGGAGCGACCGAGCCGACAACGATGTCATTTTCCAAACGCACCGGTGTCGAGGTGGGGTTGACCCCCAAAATTTCAATTTTGTTCCCACATGACTTTACTACTCCCGCATAAGGTAAAAATTTACTCTCCTGAATAAAAGATTCAGGAGGTTCGAAAAAATACAATTGCTCAGAATTTTGGCAGGAGGTGAGGGCTGAGGCCCAAACTTCCGACGCTGGAGGCACATTTACGTCAATGGCCATTACCGCCGCTGACTGTGATTTTGAATTCGAAAACCAGTCGGCACGGGTCTCTTCAGGAGACAACAGTGGATGCCAAATTCCTGTCCACTTTTGATCTTGAAGATATAGAGACTTTCGAGTACATAAAAACATAAGCCATAAAAAAGCATAAACCATAATCGGAGAACGGAGGGTGGAGGTTCGGGTAGATATAGCAGGTGTTTGAGCAAATGTTGCAGGTGTTTGGGTAGGAGGATCAGAAAAAATTTCAATCATACCAACATGAAATGGGGACAAAATTTGCATAACCTGTTCCTGAGACGGCACATTTTGGGCCTGCGACTGATTTTGAACCGGCACTTGATTTTGGACCGGTAATTGATTTGGGGCCGGCACTTGATTTTGATCAGTTACTGATACTGTATTCTGAGCCGACACCTGATTTTGATCAGTCCCTGAGACTGTGTTGGAAGCTGAAACCACCGTTCCCCCCTGAACAGGTCCCTGTGTAAAGCCAACGTAGGACACTTGGGGCGCCGCCTGCGCAGGCGCGACCTGAGCAGCCTGCTGGTGAGCGGTCGGGACAGGCGTCCCGGAGCAGGCAGCAGTCGGAGGGGCCGACCCCACTACGGGAGGCGGAACCTGAGACTGAACCTGCGGGGCCGCCTGAGCCTGAGTGTAATAATAGGTTGGCTGAGCCCTCTGTACCGGCACCTGCTGCAGTCCGGGTTGGGCCGCGGGAGGTGCAGGCTGTGGCTGCGCATATACGTACATCGGCTGTTCATAGTAGGTCGCCTGCGCAGGCGGCGCTGGCGCCGGGGACTGATAATACCGTTGGGGAGGCTGAGAGTAATAGGGTTGGGGGTAATAGTACGCATCCTCCACGTAATTTACCCCTCTTGATGACGGTCGTGACCTGTAGTCCGGGGGGGCCTGTTCGGGATATTTGTCCCAGCATTTTTCTGGGGGATGCCCCTTCCTCTTGCAAAACTTACATACCGGACCCAACCTCCTTTTCCTCTCTTCCTCCATTTGATTGAACCTATCCCGGATCTGCTGTTCTACCCAGTCGCGCATCTCCCGTAGTTCCATCCGGATTCCCCCGGCCAAATCCTTCGGCTTTTCAACAGGAGGTTTGGGATTCGAACCCGAGTCATTCTGAACCATATCATCCGCGGACACCTGGTACAGTGGCATAGAATAGCACAAGCTGTCCTCCTCAGAGGGCCTTGAGTCGCGGGAATCGAGTTTATCAATAATACGTAATATTTGGTCCATGGTGGGCGCATGATCAATGAAAAGAGGGGCCAAGGCACTGATGTAGGTTTTGTCGGTAATTCCTGCGAAAAGCTGCTGAACACACTGTTGTTCGCGTTCCAGCACATCATCTGGCCAAATCGAAATAGCCTGTGCCTGTAGTTCCGAAATATAGCGCCGGACCGACTCCCCGTGACGCTGGACTCGTCTAGCGAAAGATACGTACCTATCCCGGATGGACAATTGCGGTCGTGGAAATTGGGATTTCAGCAAATTGACAAATCCTTCAAAAGTGTCCGCAACCTCCGGGCCACAGCGAGAGGCGTAGATCAAGGCTTTTCCCGTTAGTTTATTGAACAGTAGCCTAGCCCACTGCTCGGCTGGAATTCTGTGAATTTTGGCCGCTGACTTGAAATTCGGGAGCCAATCTTCCAAATACATCCGATCCGGGTCAAAGCGAGGAATATCCCGTAGGATGTCAATGTACATTCTATATAATGAAGCATCATGCTTCGCGACCGAAGAATCTGTAGCCTGCATAGTCTGTGGCGTAGGAGGATGGGAGTACGTCTGAGTAGAGAGGACAGGTAGAGGGGCAATTTTTGGAGCCGAAACAGGAGGGGCCGCCCGAAGGAGTGGAGGGCGCACCACAGGTGGAGGGGGAGGTAAGGGACCAGGAGGGGGAGGAGGAGGATGCCTCGGTTGGACCTGAGGAATTCCTGGGCGTAGGGCAGGACGCTGCTGCGGATACGGAAATCGTGTAGGCTGCCCACAGCCTGGACCGAAATTTGGACCCGCCTGTGGCACTGGCGGCCGGATAGGCCCCTGGTAGGCCCCGGGTCCCCGCACGGCACCCACGGCAGGGATCCTGACCGAGCCTTGGGGCCGCACAGGGACCGTAGGGCTCGGACCAGGGGTAACCCCCGCATGTTGTGCCACAAAATCGCTCGTGGAGGTGTGGGCTACCGTTTCTGCGGCCATATAGTACAGGTCAGCATTTGGATCAGCGGGCGGTGGCCCAGGCAGATAGGGATTTGGCAATTCTCCACGCAAGTCTTGCCGGCATGGGTCCCACATGCCGGAGCGCTCCAATTCGTGCATAGTCGGATTTTCATGGACTTGACGTTCTAGGACATCATATTGAAAAGTCGCTGGTACTTTCAGAGCATATTGGTCCACTGGAGCGCACGTTTGATCCGGGATACGACGTACTTGCGGCATGTGGGACTCCAAGCCCGGCTGGGGCCCGGCCATACACGCCCCCTGATACAAATGATAACCCCACGTATTTGGCCGCAGAGTCAGGTAGGAGGGCCCCCCCCGTGTATGATTCTGCGTATAAAATTCAGGGGACACAAGCGGAGGGGGAGGATTTAGGGTGGCCGGATCAGGGACAACAGGGTAGACAACATCAAGGGAAGGCGGGGGATACGGACCAGGAATGCCCACCGCTCCATGTGTTGCGTGTTACGCAATGCTATGTTGCGTGCCAATGTTTTCATTCGAGAATTAACGAACCCTTTTCTAACTAACCTAATAAACTCTCCTTATTGTTAATCGTTGTGACTGATCTTCATTGAAATCATTTTACCTTTTTATATCTCTATCTGACAATGTATCAACTAAATCAAACAGCTGTTGTTCAGCAAAATCAGTTCTCTTGGGAAAGATTGCTGTTGTTCAGCAAAGAAGTTGTCCATACGCTTATTTTGAAACATCATTGCTGTCGTTCAGCAAATGTGTCCATATTTCAGTTGTTTCCAATTTTCATTTTCATTCCATTCTTCGGATTCTTGAGATTTATTGTTATTCAATAAATCGAGTCAATTTTGTTCAGGGAATTCCATGAATTCTTGATTTATTGGTTAGTCAATAAATCATTTCCATCCAAGTTCAATCCTGGTCAATTTTCAACTGGCTGTAAACGGTAATTATGTCAAGTAGTAAGAAGTTGCATAAGCTTAGGCAAAAACGTCAAGGTTTCAAGCTCAACGAGAATAAGCTTATAAGCGAATTCTCTACTCTGCAAGTTGATCCTGCAGAGAAGTTAGACGAGTTAAAGCTTTTATTAGAAAAGCTAGAGTATTATCAGGATCAAGTTGATACCCTAAATAATAATATTCTGGATTTATTGGAAGATGATGCTGAAATAGAAGAGGAAGTGACAGCTACCTCTGCTCACACTGAAACAGTGTTGACTGTTGTCAAACGGCTTCATCTTCTAATAAAACAAAACGAAGGGAGTGAGCATGTGCGATCACAGGATTCTAATTCAAGTGCCGTCTCGGTGGACGGAAACTCTTCAAAGATTAAACTGCCCAAATTGGAAATTTCGCCTTTCCTTGGGGATCCACTGGATTGGCAAAGTTTCTGGGATCAGTTTGAGTCCACTATCCATACCAATCAACAGGTTTCCGATATTAATAAGTTTAAGTACTTAATATCTTATCTCAAAGGTGACGCACTTGCGGTAGTTCAAGGTTACCGCTTGACGGCTGCTAATTATCCGACCGTTGTTGATGTTCTGAAGGAGCGGTTCGGTAATGAGGAGATGGCGGTATTCGCACATCTTGAAAAGCTAATGAACATGCCCTTGGGTAGTCAAACTGCTCTTCCACTCAATCACATCTATGATGAATGTGAAAAGCATATTCGCAGTCTTGTTGCCCTGGGTTTAGAAGAGGAAACCTTTGGTAAAGTTTTTACCCCGTTGATTCTTTCAAAACTCCCACCTTCCATCAGTGTTCAGCTTCATCGGAAAAAACGGTTCCGATCCATGGAAACTTTCTCGACTCAGAGAATTGTTAAAAGAAGAGATCAAGGCTCGCGAAATGGGTAAGCATTACTCAGGAAAACCACAAAATCAGGCCCAGCATTATTCAAATCAAGCCAAATTTGGTATCAATAGCCAGCAGCGTAGACCAAGGCCTACTGCCACTCAAGGAGCCCTCTTGAATAACTCCAAATCCCAAATTCATTGTTCATACTGTGGAGGCAGTCATTACGCTGATCTGTGTGAAATTTGTCCAACTGTCAAACAGCGCATGGCCAAGCTAAAGAATAAATGCTTCAAATGTTTGGGTTCTGGTCATAATTCAAAGGAATGCAAGAAATCTGGTTCTTGCTATTATTGCAAGAAGCCTACTCATCACAGCAGTCTATGTCAGGATAAGTTTGGATCATCAAAACAAGACTCTCCTCATGTTGAATCCAATTCTAGCAGTTCTCAATTATTGCATAATTCCAATCATATACAAATGCAAATGGCTGTGGTGAAGTTTTCAAGAAATAATGTTCAGGCTAGAGCTTTTTTTGATCTAGGCAGTACAAGAAGCTATGTGACCAAAGCCTTGGCAGAAAAGCTCGGCTTAATTTCCACTGGTGAAGAAGTAATCTCAGTAGCAAGATTTGGGGAAAGCAAAAGGAAGACGATCTGCTATGAATCGGCGGAACTTGCCATTCCTGTTCCGAATGGCGATTCAATCCAAATGTCTGTCTTAGTTACGGACGCCATTACCAGCTCCATCTTGAAATTCAAGATGGACATTTCCAAGCATCCTATCTTGACGAAAGTTTCTCTGGCAGATTCAATTTCAGCAGTAACTGAATCGGTTTCTATTGATATTCTAATTGGAGCTGACCACTACTACGACTTTGTTGGCTCTGAAAGAATAACTCTTGCAGATGGCTTTTATTTGATTGATTCGAAATTCGGTTACATCACTACAGGGAAAATCGAGGTGGATACGTCCATGCAATCAATGAACGTCATGATGTTTGGTCATACAATGGAGGATCCAAGCAATCAGACCTTCTCTAAATTCTGGTCGCTGGAAGACATCGGTGTGAAAGATAATCCATACGATGATGATGACGACCGAGCGCTTCATCAGTTCAATTCTTCCATTCGAATGAATGAAGGCAGATACGAGGTCACTTGGCCATGGAAGGAAGCAAACCCCGATCTTCCAACCAATCACGGTCTTGCCTTTTTCCGGCTTAAATCTCTGCTTTCACGAATCCAGAAGGATAAGAATGTCATCCAGGCGTATGACAAGGTTATTCATGATCAATTAGAAGTAGGAATAATAGAACCCGTCCAGAATGACGAAGATCAGCAGTTCCGAGTTCACTATCTGCCCCACCATTGTGTAATCAAGAAAGATCGAGCCACAACGAAATTAAGAATTGTCTACGATGCCTCTGCTAGAACTCGGAGGAGTAGTCTTAGCTTGAATGACTGCTTATTAAGAGGACCTGTTGTTCTTCAGGACCTTTGTGGCATGATTCTTCGATTCCGTCAAGGCAAAATTGCCATGGCTTGCGATATTGAAAAGGCCTTCTTGCAAGTAGGACTTCAGGCACACGATCGCGATGTCACAAGGTTTCTTTGGCTCAAGGACATTAACAAGCCACTGAGCACAGAAAATTTAGTCACGTATCGCTTTCAAAGAGTCCCTTTTGGTGTCATTTCAAGTCCGTTCTTGCTGGCTGCAACAGTCAAGCATCATCTTTCCATTCAAAACACCAAAACTGCCGTGGAAATTGTCGACAACATTTATGTTGACAACGTTCTTGCTGGATCTGCTACAGAGACCGAAGCTCAACAATTTTATCAAGAAGCTAAAAGCCTCTTTTCAATGATATCCATGAACATTCGAGAATGGTACTCAAATTCCTCAGAACTCATGTCTTTGATTCCTGATGAGGACAAAGGAAAACATCAATTTCCTAAGATTTTGGGTCTAAGCTGGGACACAGTATCGGATGTTCTTAGATGTCCAGGAATAACTGTTGATCAAAAATCAACGAAGATCTTTACAAAGCGAAAGCTTCTTCAACTTATATCCCAATTGTTTGACCCGTGCGGATATTTAACTCCTGTCACAATCAAAGGGAAACTGTTAATTCAGACGATCTGGAAGTTGAAGCTTTCCTGGGATGATCCACTTCCAGAGGATATCTGTAGTCTCGTTCCAGATGTCCTTACTGATCTTGCTCATTGTTCCAGCATCCAAATCCCACGCTTACTAGATCCCAATATTAGCAACAGTCAAGCTAAATTTCAGTTGCATTGCTTCTGTGATTCGTCATCGAAAGCGTACGCTGCCGCCGTGTATGTCAAAATCACTCTTCCAAGTGGCCACACTAGTTCTAGTCTTGTATTTTCCAAGTCAAGGTTGGCCCCTCTAAAGCAGGTCTCTTTGCCAAGACTGGAACTAATGGCCGCAGTAACTGGTACTAGAATCACTAGGTTCGTGATTCAGCAAATGCGAAAGGAAATTCAAAGGGTTATTTTCTGGACAGATTCCAAATGTGTTTTGAATTGGTTATGCTCCGAAAAGGTTTTGACGACATTCGTACAAAACCGTGTCCGTGAAATCAAACAGTTTCCAAACTTGGTTTTTCGGTATGTCCCAACAACGTGTAATCCCGCCGATTTGCCCTCACGTGGGGTGACTTCATCCATTTTGCAAAGCTCTTCTCTGTGGTGGTCTGGTCCAAATTTCCTTAAGCTAAAGGAGGAAATGTGGCCAGAGAATACTGGCTATGACACGGTATTCAATGAAGACATTGAGGCAGTCTCAATGTCAGAGGCAGTAGTGGATACCACCAATATTCAGCATATTGTGGATTTGAATCGGTTTTCTTCCTTCACGAAGCTGTTACGAATCACAGCATATGTCATCAGATTCATCAACCGGTGTAGAAAATGTCCGAATAAACAAACTGCTTCAGCTTTGACAACGGCTGAACTGGCTAAAGCAGAAAATGTATGGGTTAAAAATGTGCAAGCGTTATCCTTTCAACAGTTCACGAGGAAGCCAGATTTAAAGCTGCGACATTTGAATCTTTTTCATGATAGTAATGGAATCCTGCGATGTAAAGGACGACTTGATTATAATCACAAGGGTCCTCATCCAGCCTTGATTCCGAAAAACAGTCGATTCACTGATTTATTGATTTCCACTTGCCATGAACGTTTGCTTCATTCAGGAGTACGCCAAACTCTAGCCCAGATCCGTAATAAATATTGGATTCCATGTGGCCGCTCTCAAGTGCAGCGGGTGCTTCTCAGATGTACCGTATGTAAGCGAGCTGAAGGAGGTCCGTTTCAAGTGCCAGAGTTTCCACCCCTTCCAGAGTTTCGCTTAGAGTCCCATTATCCATTTACCCATATTGGTCTGGACTACTTTGGTCCCCTTTTTGTGAAGTCTGAAACTGTCTCAGATGATAAAGGCGAGGAGAAAGTGTGGATATGCTTATTTACGTGTGCTGTGATAAGAGCTGTGCACCTGGAAGTTGTATCTGACTGTTCCACAGACCAATTTCTCCTGTGTTTGCGCAGATTTTGCGCAATCTACGGTACTCCAACAACAATAGTTTGCGACAACGCTAAGCAATTCAAGTCTGCAGCTAATATGTTCCAGCGCATATTCCAGTCAAGTGATATCCAAAACTTTAGTAGCAATCAAGGTATCCAGTGGAAATTTATTCCAAGCTTATCCCCGTGGATGGGAGGTTTTTATGAGCGTCTGGTTGGAACAGTTAAGCGATCACTCAAGAAATGTTTGGGATGTAAGTGCCTGAGCAAAGATCAACTTCGTACTGTAATTGTTGAAGTCTCTCAGGTTGTAAACTCCAGACCACTTTTGGAGACAAATTCAGACGACATCGATGAAATTCTCACTCCCGCCCATTTCTTAGCAAGAAATACAAAGATTGGGCTTCCAGCGTATAATTCCGAGTCAGATGACGAGCTACCGTTTGGGTTATCCTGCCGCGAAAGAATTTTGGACATGTGGGTAAAAGGGCAAAAGCTCCTCGATCAGTTTTGGAAAACGTGGAGGAATGAATATCTAACCGAACTACGGCAGCGAACAATCACTACCCATAAAGTGCGCAATGCAAGTGAAATCATTGCGAAACCTGGAGTGGTAGTACTGGTAAAAGAAAATTTGCCTAGAATTCGATGGAAGCTTGGAAGGATTGAAACTTTGCACTCAGGGAGAGATGGAAAATTCAGATCGGCTACCCTAGTTGTTTCAGGAGGAAAAAGGCTATGCCGTCCTCTAAAACTCCTGTATCCATTAGAGCAGTCAATTGCAGAACCTGCCAAGAAGTCCTTTTCATCCACAGACACTGCAGATGGTGTTCAAATGCCTACTCGACGTGCCAAGAAAATGGCAATGTCAAAAATTCAAGATTATCTCAATGACGATCGGTTTGACGGTTTGTGAAATTCACAAACCTCTTTTTCTGTTCAAATCTTGTTTGTGGTATTCACAAACACAATCACCTATCGTCACCAACCTGTCCCAGTGAAGAATAATCCAAGCACTCCTGCTTGTCCTTCTTGTTTGTGGTATTCACAAACAAATTTCTTGTCCCACTTGTTTGTGGCATTCACAAACAAATTTCAACCAGGATACTTGTACAAAGCACATTTCATCATGACCAACTGAACTTTTTGACTTTCATGATAAATACAATTTTGTCATTTTTTCATTGATATTAATTTGTTATTTGTTTGTTTATTCCAATTTTTTTCTGTTGGGAATGTTGCGTGTTACGCAATGCTATGTTGCGTGCCAATGTTTTCATTTACGGAGCTAATTTGCATACTGTAATTTTCTTTTCCTTTTCTATTGACTTTAACCTAATTTGCATATTTTCAGTTCCTGTCTCGTTTTTCCTTATGTTGTTGACATTAAAGTCAGTCTTGTTGTAAGATTCCAAGTGATCTGTCTGACACAAGTTGTCACACCATGATCACAAGGTTGGAAATGGTCCGCTGGATCTGTGTCACAAATTACAACCAAATTTGGATCAATCTGACCAGCCATCGTCACTGGGAGGGGAGTCGGTCCTGAAATTTGGGCTTGGGGGGACGCATACTCTGAGGAATTTTCCTGGGGGGCGGTTCCTTCCAATTGCTGATTTAACGGAACCGCTTGCGTATGAATTGCACCTGCATACCCCAGCGGAATTGTGCTCGGCAAACCAGGGGGATACCCCTGGGGGTCCCCCAAATTTTGACCTGGACTCAAGACCCTCTGATAAGCATCGTGGATAAATCTTTCATCCGAGGACTGCGTCGACACAAGGGCGGAGGATTGGGCCAAATTCTGATTTAAATTTTGGTCCCCCCTTACTCCCAACTGAGCAACGGTATTATCGGGAACAGAGGCAGAGCCCCCTTCCCCCGGGGGGAGGGCCCTCCCGGCGGGAAAATCTGACTCACAAGTATGAACAGACAGAGGTGCCGGCAAAGCGAAACGAGACACTGACTGGGGGGCCGCTCCCCCCACCATTTGGACAGAAGTTTCGGCCAAATTTTCAAGATAACCGGTTTTCCTAATAACATGTTTTGCCGGAACTGAGATAGCATAGCGAGAAACCAGATGGGGACCCGCCCCTTCTAAATTCTGAACCGTAGTCTCTCGAGCAAGACGGACCGTAGACGGATCCATTCCGCCAAATCTGTCCTGAAATTCTGAGACTGGCTGAGGAATTCTGAGAAATGCTGGCACAGGCGACTGTTCTGCTACCGCAACTAGCGGTCCCCCCCAAGTTTGCTGCAACATTTCACTATAACCCCCCGCACCAACAGACTGTACATTAGACCCAGGCACAGCCGCAGGCTGCCCCAAGCGAACTGAATAGTGGGACCCGGGGGATTTCCCCCGGCCCACCCCCGAACTTTGCGAAGTTTGTACATGCACAACAGTCGAACTGGGAGTTGGGGCCTCTGGGGATGGACGGAGCGAACCCCGACCCACCCCAGTCAACGTTGGACGCGGCGTCCCCCCTACACCTAAACTGGTACCGGTTTGGGGGAGATTTCCCCCGCCCCCCAATCCAGACGTGGCAGGCTGTGACATTGCAGAAACTTCGTCTACCTCAGGTGCCTGATGAGCAGGCAAATTTTCAAAAAGAAAAACTTTTTCTTTTTGTTCTTTTGATCTGGCGCGAGTATTAGGAGGAGAAAAAAGAGGCATTTACCGCATGACACGGTCGCCAATTTTGTAGAAATGTGGTTGCTCAGTGTATTACTAAATGGATAACTAATAAAGAAAAGTGCAGGTTCTCGCTCGGTAGTGTATGCCTAGAAACTATCTCCTCGCGCCTATCTACGAAAATACGGAAACTAGAAATTAAGGGAACACGATACTTTTACTTCGATAACTAAACTCACTATACAGTTTCATAATTTCCAACAAAATACAAAATTCCAAAATTATAACAAGATTCTCACAACAAAAGCCACCAGACCTAATTGTCACAGCTGCCAACAATAGTAATCGCCCAACAAAGCACAACTGCTCCCGCCCGTATTCAAACACCCAACTGACACCTACACTTTTGAATTCTAACTCCATAGTGAAAAACCATCCGATTAGCTAAGGTCAAATTTGTTACATCGTTTATGAAGATTTTCACCAAAGAATACGAAATATTCCACAACTGTTACAACTGTTGCTGTTACATTCCTCGAATCGTTCACAAAAGCACCACTCTACCTGGGTTTACGTCGCTGAACTTGCACCAGGCCTCGCGAGGTCTCCTGAGTCCACCAACCATCTCTAAGCCAAACCAGAACAAAAAGTTCGATGGGACCGGGCAAACACAAAGAAATGCCCAACTGAGCCGTGAACCACTTGGCCGGCAACCCAACGGCGGCGGATTCCAAGATCCCAACAACCAGAACCAGAAAACCCAACAGACCAACCCACAATGAGTGGTCGGACCAAGCGACCAATTAGCCCCAGACAGGTCATCATCCAGATAGAAATAAAAGTTCATGGCACAGAGTGCACAGAAAAAGTTACCGTGGCCAGAAAAGCAGAAAGGCCAAGCGACCAAAGCCGCTCCAGATAAGGTCCATGGCCACGCAATCCGTAGAGAAGAGACTGGTGCAAGCCCAAACCAGTAGACAAACCAGTCCCAACTAACCACCGGCGAGCATGGCGGCAAAACGGCCACGCTAGACTCCAAGTGCCAAAGCAGAATCCGGCTCAACCCAATCACCCCAACCATCAGAGCGACCAATCCTGGGGGGCACATCCGACACTAAGATGGGGGGTCGGTACCAGCATAGACAAACAGGATTACAGGATTAACTAGAACACACAAGAAAAAGCTTAAGGCATCGATTATAAAGCACAAAAAGTCATTGGATTAAATGACAAGAAAACAAAAAGACAAGTACAGACGACACATAGTTACAGCCCCACCTATGACTTTAGTTCAGCTCCAGGTCCTCTGGGAATGTTGCAGCCCCGATCGACGAAGGAACTACCCCAAAGGACTGTGCATATCAAAGAGAGTCTCAATGGCTACTACGAAACGGAATTAAAAAGAAAAAGAATGTTAAAGAGCGTGCGACCCACCTCCCCGGTGTGCGGAAACCGGAGCGGCCCGCAATTTAACACTCCAAAAGAGAGTGTGAAAAATAAATAACCCAAAAGTAAAGAAGTTTAAAAACATATGATAACACCGCAAAATTAGAGAAGTTGCTATTGATTAAGGAATAAAAACAATTGGAAATACTGAAATTAAGAGTCAAAAAATTTGAATTTCGAAAGGAAAATAAATACATTTTATACAAAAAAACAGAAAAATACCACCTTGAAAATTTATCCAAGCCGGCCCAGGATAGAAATACCAAAGAGGTTAGACCAAACATTGATGTCTGATCAAGTCAGCTAAACTAGAATCAAAAGTGCTACAAATTAAAATGTGAGAAAGATTGTGAAACTTGTGAGGCTGACTATACAACGTCACTCTAAATTTGTATTTTAAAATTTTCTGGAAAAACAAAAAGCGCTGAAAACACTTCCTTGAATTACAAAAATGCATTGGTAACGAAGTCAAGAAATTAAGTAATTTACAATAAAAGAGCTAAAAAGAGTAAAAAAAATTGCAAGAGGTTTCCCTGTGAGCTGTGAGAAGTGAAAAGTAGTGCAGACAGGGACCTGAAACAAAGATTAAAAGCTAAAAGAAGTGACGCTTAAACAGAAATCATTGCACCAAAACACGAAAATTTGGACAGAACATATGAAATGGTGAAAACAAGCATACAAGAAAATACAAAAGCACGACAAGAGTAGTGCAAATAGGATAAACTGTGGTGGAAATTTTGAGTCAAAATAAGCAGAGGTCCTTAAAGTGTGTGGAAACACAAATAAATTTTCTCCAATTTCAGAAAATTTTGAAACTACGGGGAAAGGGGCTTCCACCCCCTCTTTTAGGCGGGCTTCTTGTCCTGGAGATGTTGTTACCAATTTTTCATAGCCATCGGACAGATTTGCCGTTGCACCAGATATATTGGTCAATTTAGGGGGATCTAGCCCCTTTTTTAAAGGAGTATCACCTTTCCGAAAATAATTTTTTGCCACACACAAAGGAGGGCAGGATTCTGGCAAATGCCCAGTGAAAACAGATGAAATTTGAGATGGCGCTGCAGAAGTTTTAAAAGCAGGCTCAAGTTGGACCAAATTTACTTGTGGAACCATTGGTATATTAACAGTCGGTGGCGTGTGAACAGGCAATTTCAATGCAGCCGCAGCCGGACGCCTAGAACAAGCAGAAACAGCATGCCGTGCCCCAGATATTACAGGCCCCGCCATGTGGCATGGAGGAGACTGTAGCAGGAAATGAGGCGGAACCGGCTGCTGATAACGCCATTGGTGCTTATATTGCTGGGCCTGGAACGCATAAGTATGTACCGGCTGCGCCTGCAGTAGGGGACAATAGTATGTAGTCTGGGGCGGGTAATACGGATAAGACCCCACCATGTTTACCTGTGGTTGAATTTGAGCTTGAGAATTTTGAGCCTGACAAACTGGAGGAGCCCTTGGAAGGTCTTTATCCCAGCAGCGCTCAGGGTGGTGGCCCGGCTTATTACAGTGGCGACAAGGTGGAAAACGTTTTTCCTTTCCATTTTCCCATTCTTTCAACCTATCCCAAAATTTTGTCTCAAACCAGTTCCTCAACTCCTGTAACTCCAGCCGAGTCGCAGGTGTCGAATCAAGGGGACTTACCCCCTCTTTTGGAGAATTCTGGGTCCCCATATGAGATACCGGAACAGAACAGGTGTGAGAATTAGAAAACCCAGTTCTAGAATTACGAGATTCCAACTTATCAACATTACGTAAAATCTCACCTAATTTTGGTTCTCCCTTACTAAAATTTGAAGTCAAAGCCAAGGCATATTCCGGACGGATTCCATTAAATAACTGCTGCATGCAGTGCCTGTCCCGATCCTCCTGAGAAGGTTAAATTTCCAAAGCTTGAAATTGCAGTCCCGACACATACTGGTGCACAGACTCCCTAGGCTGCTGGACTCTCTGCGCGAAACGGCGGAATTTTTCGGGAAAGGACGGCTGAGGTTTTGGAAACTGAGCACACATCAATCGGATAAAAGTCTCTAGGGACTTAACCACACCCGTGCCAAACTTAGAAGCATATAAAAGGGCCTTTCCAGAAAGCTTGTTGAACATGAGGGGTAGCCACTGATTTCGTGGGATTCCTTGAACTGTGGCTGCTGACATAAATTGTGGGAACCAGTCTTTAAATTATTCCCGAGTTGGATCGAAACGGGGTATGTCCTCCAAAATAGCCATGTATGTTCGATAGAGTTGGGCATGACTTGGCTGGGCCCAGGGGTGGGACGGGCACTGCGGGCAACACAGGAATTTTGGAAAATTAGAAACCCCCGACCCATCAAACACCTGCGACTAAGACTGGGGGGACTCGGGTTGGAGTTGAGGAGATTGAATTTGGAAGGGTTGCCCCCCACCTTGCATCTGCCGACTGCCCCCCATCGCTGGAAGACCAAAAATTTCATGAGGCATTTCAACATAACCAGGATCTTGAAAATTTGACCCAGGAAGTAACTTAGGAGGGGGGTGTCCCCACATTGTTGCCCACTGCTGCTTGTTCGCAGAAAACACAAAAAATTCAAAATCTAAATTTTTGTACTTTTGTAAATTTGTAAAAAAATATTGAAAATTCCTTCAATTTGTGTTCCAAATAACAAATATTAAATTTTAGGGTCAAGGTCACCACTTCCTTCCAACATCTACCACATGACACGGTCGCCACATGTGAAATTTGAGTCTACGAGAATTAATAGAATACTGTTGTCTACTTGACTATTAAGTTAGAATCCTAGATTACAAGTGATTACCGGTGGTATGCGATATCCGAAGCTAGTGAGACCCTGACTGCAACTCAGCAAAAGTATACACTATAAAATTTACTGTTAAATTCTTCCATGTGTGAAATATTCGTTAGAAACAATGTTAATTTTGTGAATTATTCTTATGAATGATGATACTAAATTCAAATCCTAGCTACTTTTGTAGTTTATCAAGATGGAGTTTTTGTAAAAGAAGTTGGGTGTCTTCAGTCTTGTTTGGGCTGTGCTATCATACGGTTGGTTGGGTTCGGGTTTTCGTCCTTAGAGTTGGCAGCTGAGACTTAAGTATTATTTTGTACGGTTTTGTTAAGTTGGTTCCGATACTTGTTTGAATAATTTTTATATGTTTTTGCTGAAAATGCTGTTTAATAATTTGGTGTAAATTTGGAGATTAAAGTATCGTGTTAATTCTGCTATTTTAACTAGGTTTTATTAGATAGGCACGAGGAGGAGCTGTGTACGTAGCTTGTTTTATTGTTGATCATTCCGTTTGCTACTAATAAAAGTACATTTTTTTACATTTATTTTGTGTACGTAAGTCTGAATGTATGCGTGTCCCTCCCGTCCCCCCTCAGCGAGCCTACGTCCTTTGTATGGAATGGTGGTCCCTGCCCGGTTGTTCCTTTGGACGGGTGGCACGCCGGAGGTTTGGGTGACTGGCGTTGTGCGGGTTCTGCCCTGCTGGGCATGGTTCTTCGGTTATCCGGTTGTCCGGGTTTGCGGTTCTACGGTTACCCGGTTCTATGGTTCTGGTCCCTGGGTGCGATCTGGTTCTTGGAGAGTTCTAGCCTCGTGGGGTGGCGGCTCTCCAGGAGCACTGGCGGGACAAGTTGGTCATTGTTTGTGACATTATACCGGTGATTGCGGGTTCTCGTGTGGTCAGCTCGATGGTACGAGCTTGTTGGAACTTTTGTTTTGGGTGTGTGATTGCTTGGCATCGTGCCTTGAAGGTGTTGTTGGTGGTTCCCGGCGGTAGTGATGTTGGGTGGACTTGGGTGGATGTGTTAAGGGTTGGCCATGGGCATGTTTTGCCCACAAGTGACTGTTTAATCGCCTGAAGATTCCTGTCCGTGGACTAGGCTTGCTGTTGATGCCCTTTGTTCCCCATATGTATGCCATGTATTGCTGATATCTTCAACGTGGTGGGGGGAGAGTGTTTGTATTTAGGGATATGCGTGGGTTGGGGGGAGCCTTGGGGTGAAATTTATTTAAATTCTGATAAACATTGTTGTTCTTCTTATTTTTCCTTGAACGTCGGAGGTTTCGGATTATCCTTGCTAAGGGCGCCCGCTACCTTGGCTGGGCCATTGTACTGTTTCGTATTCTTTTTTTTCTTTTTGTTCTACTACCAGCTATAATCATGTTGTATTTTACTCATTCTTATTCTTTTCGGGTTCTAATCTGTTTGGTTTGTGTTTCACTTTTCTGTTTAAAAATGAACACGATACTTTCTTCGTCAAAAATTCTTTCTTCCAAATTCTTGCCATCTTGTTTATTGCCATGATTTGCCACATATGACGATTCGGTGCTGCTTTATACCTTGTGCTTTATCACCATTGTGCTTTATTCTTGGAATCTACCTTTTTTGGGCATTGTTCATAGTCTATGTTGTCCGGTTAGTCTGTATAGTGGGGGTGAATTATTAGATTACTTTCGTCCGAGGTTTAGGAAAATTTTTGTTTTTTGATCGTAGGTTTGGCCTGTGTATATATTTGTCTGTCGTCGCCTTCCGGGTATGTTTGTCTGTGTGTGTGTTGTATGTTGTCTGTCGTCAGTTGTGTTGTATGTTCTTGTTTTTCTTTATCGGGGCAAGCACCGGTAGTGGGCCCGTGTGTGTGTGTTGTGGTGCTATGTTCCCATTGTCCGCCTCTGGAGAGGTTCTCCAGTGTAGTTTTACGGTGTTTCAAAATTCTCACACGCGTTTTAGCAAACTAGTACCTAAGATTTGTTTTCTAACCTAAAGTTTATCTTACTAATACGCGTACCGCGGCGAGGGCGCGCGGGCCAAAGAGGGGGTAATTTGTGAAATATTCGTTAGAAACAATGTTAATTTTGTGAATTATTCTTATGAATGATGATACTAAATTCAAATCCTAGCTACTTTTGTAGTTTTTCAAGATGGAGTTTTTGAAAAAGAAGTTGGGTGTCTTCAGTCTTGTTTGGGCTGTGCTATCATACGGTTGGTTGGGTTCGGGTTTTTGTCCTTAGAGTTGGCAGCTGAGACTTAAGTATTATTTTGTACGGTTTTGTTAAGTTGGTTCCGATACTTGTTTGAATAATTTTTATATGTTTTTGCTGAAAATGCTGTTTAATAATTTGGTGTAAATTTGGAGATTAAAGTATCGTGTTAATTCTGCTATTTTAACTAGGTTTTATTAGATAGGCACGAGGAGGAGCGGTAGGCATACACTACCGATTGTGAACCTGCATAGTCATTAGGCGAGTCTCTTTTATTAGTCATGAAATACAGGCATAGACAATAACTTCTTTTTTACACATGCAAAAGCAACAATAACGCTCCAAAAGCTGAGGATAAATGAACAACTGTAGAATATCTGGCAGCAAGCACCATAATCTATTCACAAAAGCACACTCCCAGAAATTAGACGGAATGGAGTAGCCAAAACCGACTTGACAAAATCGCCCAAAATTAACAACTGACCCCGACCCAACCTTCAGCAGACTGACTTAGAAATCTTTTAGCTAAGTGGCCAAAAAACCCACACAATAGGTGAAAATACATTGAGCGTTTGCTCAGCTCATTTGCATAACTTTATATCTTTTGTCTATACTAACTTCACACTATGTTAACTCATCTGAGCGAATGTAATTGTACTCTGTTAGAGTTCTGGGGCGAATGAATCTTGCTTGTGAATGAGAAGCCCAATCTTTATTTTGACTCTGACTTTTAACTCTAACTGGGGACATTAAGGATAGTGAGGCCAGCCAAATTGCTCAGTCGAAAACTCCTGTTGGTCTCACCAGTGCTCCAAGCATGCTTATTGCAATGTGCGTATTATGTGGTCCTTTACAGCCCAGTTCTTTGTAACAGTATGTAGCAGTATTGAATTTATTAATAATATGTGAGTCCATTTGAATCCAAAAATCGATACCCCAATGGGTCAAAATGTGCGCACTATACTACTACCAAGAGTACATAATGAATAAGAGTAAAACTCTTGCATGTACAAATTGTAAAATTAATAACTCGGTTCATTAACTCGGGACCCCCCCGTAACTTCGGGGGGGGTCCCTTTTGCACTAAATACACGCTTTCATATAAGCGTGCGTCTGCTCGCTGATTGGCCCGTTAGCCCTAAGGCTTATTGTAGACAATTTATTAGTTATTTTAATGGCTTATGTCGATCTGAGTAGGGGTAAACGTTTTCTTCTATTGAAAGCGATTAACTTAATGACTCTGCCCACTTAAAATCAGCGGGGTCAATTTCTTTTCCAGTTCTACCAATAGTGCAGTTTAACTCTGATGCACTGGACAGGAATAAAGAGGGGGGTCTGTTAGTTAAATGTAATTTTGTGCATTTCAATCAGTAAATAGATTTTACTTTTTTATTTCAAATTTGTTGAACTTATTAAGAATGTAATTATCAATCCATTGCTTGAACAGTTTTTAAATTGTGAAAATATGAATGAATATGAAAATATACGTTTTCAAGGGAACTAAGTTAAATTCAAATAATTTTCTAACTTTACGACTTAAAACTTTAATGTTTAAAGGTAACATCATTAGAAACATTAATAGTAAGATTATTGTAAACTTAAATTAATAAAGTAAAAAGCTAAAATGCAACTTTGCAACAAGTTGTTGTACCAGCAGTTTCAGGCAATTAATTTTGTTCCTAACAATAATTGAACAACTAATATAATTTAACCTCAGTGCATACAAAAACGTTGTTTTAACATTCACCCCCTCTTTATTTCTGTCCAGTGCATTAGAGTTACAAACTGTACTATTGGTAAAACTGGAAAGAAATTGACCCCTGCTGATTTCAAGTGGACAGAGTCATTAAGTTAATCCTTTAAATGGTAAAGTAAAAAACGTTTGCCCCT
>JASAND010010596.1:0-22488 GCA_030248195.1 Trissonchulus latispiculum | reverse complement strand
CTCAAAAATTTTCATATATACCGTTTTATCTTTATTTCTGTTACGAATGACCCCGTCAAATGACGGGCTGGCACTGAAAGGGTTAAAGTGTTCATATACCTTAACTACGGTGTTTGAGCTAGTGAAATTAGATTCAGATAGGACACCTATAACCAAACATTACATGAAGCTAATGGCATTATGCAAGACGTTGAGGATTTGTTCAGACTTGGAATAAAAGTAGAGACTGTAGGCAAGATGGTAAGAGGTCGTCGTGATGTCAAGCCGTTGAAACCACGGCAGCGAGCGTCAATATGAGCCCAAGAGAAACGTGGCGGCTCATATTAGCCAGTTACAGCTTGTCCTTTACCGATTTAGATGCTGGCTCATATTAGACGTTTTAAATCTTGTCCTTGACATATTTAAATGTTGACCATCATAGCTCATATTGCCTTTTACATGCGACTGCAAGGAGCATTTTTCCTACTTGTATATTTTTATTTCTTCGAAGCCAAATAGACAAATCTGCCAGATTGTCACATTGTTTGCTGTCTAGCATAAAATTAAGATATATAGGCATGCCAGATAGGAAAATAAGACTGAAACCTTTATTTTACGTACTATCTGGCTTTCCAGATAGTTAAAATTCAAGGCATTTGTCTATCTGGCAGAAAGTAAAATTGCCAGATAGATAAATGCCTTGAAATTTATACCAGATAGCAAAATTCAAACACAGAGAACAGTGAAATCCAATTAAAGGGGGGGGGGGATCGCGATTTTTCGCCCATCTCCGATTTTTCTCATTTTCACATATTTTGTAGTCCCCATGGGTCCGCAAAACATGACAAGTGCGTTTGTTGCAAAACGTTTCCTATCTTTCACAGTAGCCCTCCAAAGGTGACCCCGGCATGTGTTAAACATAGGAAAATGAAAAAGTTAGGAAAATTTTTCTGCTACCAAAAGTTTGAGCGCTGTGTAAGAGTAAATCAGCCGACTCGGCTGTAAACCTAATTTGGACTAGGTAAAGTGCTAATATCTATACGAGGTCATTTTCCGTAGGGTCGCTGATTTTATACGAATTTTCAAAGTCCGGAGAAGTCGATTTTTGCTCAAAATCGCTCTACAAATGTGCAGGTCGGTGGACGTTTTGTCTTGTCCTGAACTAACCCTTTGGTGTAGAAACTTCGCGTTTAGATATTAGCACAGTATATTGTTAGAGCTTTATTTTGCATATAATCAATCCCTATTTGGCCTTTTCAATAGCTCGCAGTTTTGGTAGCAGAAATTCCATTTTTCCTCAAAAACCGCCATTTTTCGAAAATTTCATGTTTGCTGCTTCATAAGTCAGTCAAATCTTAAGGTATCTCAATAAAATTTGGCATGTTAATAGACTGGCATAAAACCTACGATTATGTGAAGTTTCATGCCAACAGCCTGTATTTTCCTCTGGTGACATACTACGATAGCATGGCGGACACCCATGGGCAAAAAATGTCAAATTTTCAACTTTTTCAAATATAGCCATATTTTATATCAAATTGAAGCTCTCGCTGTCCTGAACATTTTATCTTCTTGCACCAAGTCTCTATAAAGCAGTATGAGAAAGTTAGAGCGAGTTAAAGTTTGAAGCAAATGACAGTCGGATTAAGCCTTACCAAATCGTCCAATCGCCGTGTCTCGCTCGTTGCTTAGCTTGCCACTGTAATTTATGCGGTAATAAACACCTACAGGTCAAGGCTTTAAGTATACTTTATAGCACACCTTAGCGTGCATTCACTGATTTATACGCACGCCGTGTGGGAAGCTCCGAGTGTGGGGCACGAGTGCGCGAAGCGCACGAGGGCTTCCCATACGACGTACGCAGTAGAAATTAGTGAACAACGCTAAGGTGTGTTGTAAAGTACTTATACAACGATTTAACCTCTCCTTAATTGATGAAACCTTACTCATTTATATTGCATCTGACAGCTAAGTTTAGACAAATTTCAACATTTAGTGGCAGCAACATTATTGCTTGCCATGGCTGGGAGGCCTACTTTTTGGTGTGCAGCAGAGCTGTCTAGGTTGGAGCTCTGCTGTACACACTGCTGTAGCATGCAGGCAACTGTATGCTACAGCAATTTAGATTAGGGACCGGCTTCCCAGCGTGCAGCGTGCGTATAACTCAGTTATACGCACGCTGCACTGTGCATTATCTGATTTATATGCACAGTCTTTACATAGGAAAAGTGCAAAAGAGTTGTATAAATTGATTTATTTGTCATGCCACAGTCTCTTGTCATCCCACTTGTACGCGACTTCGAAGCCCTCAGCGAGGCATACTAACGTAAATACTAAATTATAGAGATTTGAACCGAAATATCTCTAGTCTGGAATGACCCTGGACTCTAAAAATTTGTCTTTTTTGAGCACATATGGGGGTATATTATATACAAAAATGAGCGAAATCGGTGACTATAAAATTTGGTACCTGGCGACCCCCCCTTAAGTGTCAAAAATGACAAATAATTATGTTATTCAATAAGAACATATTGGCAATGTCATTTTTATGAGTGCTAAGATATCAAACGTATGTATACCTAATACGTATAATTTGTTTCACGATTCAAAATCCGTTTTCCGATTGATTCAAAATTCAAAAAAGTTTTGGATCTTTTCTAATATTAAACAGTTTTGGTCAAGTAAGACTGAATAAAACAAATAAAATAAAATGGGATAAAATGGGCTAAAAATGCTAAAAATACAGTATAAATAACTTGTTTTCCACACACATATATACTGCTACAACTAACTAAGCACCAAAGCAGACGATTTTTGACCAAAAATTCTAAAAATTTATCATTTTTTGGGCATCTTAGGGTGAGTGGGGGGAAGCCCAAAACTTGGGGAGGGAAACGAGTGGGGGAACCCAAAAAGTGGGCGTGTCCCATCCCCAGTAAAGAAACCCCACGGCAGGTAGAATTCACTTCCAGCCTGCTAGCTGGTGAGCTCTCGCGAGGCCACTCCACAGAAATGAAGCTTGATTAATATATATGAGCCGATTTCTGGTAGGGTCAACCATAACTTGAACAACCTTCAAAAATCGGTTTGGCTCAAACTTTCAGGACTTGTAGCAGAATTCGTGATTTTTGACTCTGCCACTAACGTCGCCGCAGGACTTCACCAATCAAAATTGTGCTCAGGCCGATAGAGAAGAGTCAGGCAGTTCATATCTTAACCATACAGGCACCACGCATGGAGCATCTATCTCTGCCAGTTTGAGTTTTCTAGCGTTCATATTCCGCAGTTTGCGACGGTCGAACCTTAGCTTAAGCCTTCAAGCTCAGTAGGCGCATTTCCACATTTTTTTACCTAGCGACCTCATTATGCCTTAGTACCACACAATTTTTATAAATATTATTTATCTATATGCTACCAACGTCCATGCAAAAAATGAGCAAAATCCCAGACCCACTTTTGAGATATGGCCATTCAAAGTTCGAAAAATCAGCGATTTTCAGCCAAAACAGCGATTATGGCAACTTTGGCCCATCGTAGCCGGCTGAAGGGTACGAGTATTGATGTAATATTTTGGGCAAATAAACTAGGTACCATTGGCAACATTTTGGATTAGTTTCAGCCAAATCTGAGAAAATTTATTTTTTTCGGTTTTTCAACCCCCAAAAGCTGCCGAAAAATCGAAAAAAATAAAATTTCTCAGATTTGGCTGAAACTAACCCAAAATGTTGCCAATGGTACCTAGTTTATTTGCCCAAAATATTACATCAATACTCGTACCCTTCAGCCGGCTACGATGGGCCAAAGTTGCCATAATCGCTGTTTTGGCTGAAAATCGCTGATTTTTCGAACTAATGCTCTAATATTTGGAGGTTTTGCTTTTACGTCAGGTTGCTACAAGTCCTGAAAGATTGAGCCAAATCGATTTTTGAAGGTTGTCCGGAAGTACACGCAGCACAGTCGAATTTCTCAGAAATCGACTCATGTGGATTTCTGATTAGTTTAGATCTGGAGACGTTGTTAGCGGACAACCTTGAAAAATCTATTTGGTTCACTTTTTGTCATTTGAGTATGATTAGTAGGCATAGTTAAACCTACAAATATCAGCTTGTTTTGATGAGCGGTTAATGAGTAAGGTTCATTTTTGTGATTTTGCCATGGCAGCTAAATGGCCAATTTTACTTCTTGGCTTTGTTCCACTGTATTGAAAGACATAGGCGTGGTAGGGTGCTACTTTTGTCCCTCAAATTGTTCATAGAGCTCTACTATGGCTATGCCACAGGCGTTCTCCTTCAGCTGTCATGTAGTTTTCAAAGCAGTAGTTTTAAGGTCACTGATCCCACCCGCCGAGAGTAATGCGAAGTAAGTTTATTCGAGCTAGAGAACTTATTACTGCGAGGCGGGACGCAATTTTTTAATATATCATTTTTAGGGCCATAACAAACCTGCTGGCCAAAAATGAACCAAATCCCAGACCCATTTTTGAGATATGGCTCTTCAAAGTTCGAAAAATTGCCGATTTTGGGCCAAAACAGCGATTAAGTCAAGTTTGGGCCGCTATAACCGACTAATGGGAAAAGATAGTGAGCTAAAGGATTAGAGAGATAGAGTTCGGTCGCATTTTGGGTGTTGAAAAATCGAAAAACATAAAATTTCTCAGATTTGGCTGAAATTGATCTAAAACACTGTCTATGGTACCTAGTTTATGTGCTAGCAGTATTAGCTCATTATCTTTTCCCATTAGTCGGTTACGGCGGCCCAAACTAGACTTAATCGCTGTTTTGGCCCTACATCGGCGATTTTTCGAACTTTGAAGAGCCATATCTCAAAACTGGGTCAGGGATTTGGCTCATTTTCGGCCAGCAGGTTTGTTATGATCCTAAAATGATATATTAAAACATTGCATCCCGCCTCGCAGTAATAAGTTCTCTAGCTCGAATAAACTTAATTCGCACTACTCACGACGGGTGGGGTCAGTGACCTTAAAACTACTGTTTTCGAAAACTACATGACAGCTGAAGGGAAGAACGCCTGTTGCATAGCCATAGTAAAGCTCTATGAACAATTTGAGGGCCAAAAGTAGCACCCTACCACGTGTATCTCTTTCAATAGTGGAACAAAGCCAAGAAGTAAAATTGGCCATTTAGCTGCCATTGCAAAATCACAAAAATGAACCTTACTCATTAACCGCTCATCAAAACAAGCTGATATTTGCAGGTTTTACTATGCCTGCCAATCCCAATCAACAGGCATAGTAAGAAGACGATCGATTTTTTGAGGTTGTCCGTTCTATCTGCGAGCATCCCAGAAATCGACTCATATATATATATATATATATATATATATATACAAGAAATAAAAATGCTCCTCTGGAGCATGAAAAAAGCAATATGGGTTGTGGTGAGGTTGTAAAATCAAGAGAGGACTAGTCTTTAAAATGCTTAATATGGGGCTAGGTTCAAAAATAGAAGAGGACTAGGTTGTGAGCGAATTAATATGGGCACAGCTTCGCCGAACAACCCATATTCGCGGTTTGTCGATGTAAATTATTATGCATATCCACGATACATTTAGTTTATAGTTCATAAATAATCTACAGCTACGGTATGTGTTCGAGCTTTATTCGAACTTTTATTTTAGTAAACGTTTTCTTCGATAAATGCTTTATACTAACCTGCGTAATTTACGTATCCATTTATACGGAAAATTTATATTCAAGAATAATTTAGGACTCTCCGACGATCTTCTATTTCCTCCGACTTGGACCAATAGCTTTAGCATCATAGCCTTAGATCTCTCCTAGTAGTAGAGCCTGCCGTAGTCCAACACAACAAAATGATGATAATTTTCGTATATATTCCTAGCTAGTCTAACAGTGCATGCAAACAGCTATATTCAATGAGTATTCAACGTTTAAATTTTTTATTGACTGACATTGATAGCTCTAAGCTAAGACGAAACGTGAAATCCCGCGAATATGGGTTGTTCGGCGAAGCTGTGCCCATATTAATTCGCTCACAACCTAGTCCTCTTCTATTTTTGAACCTAGCCCCATATTAAGCATTTTAAAGACTAGTCCTCTCTTGATTTTACAACCTCACCACAACCCATATTGCTTTTTTCATGCTCCAGAGGAGCATTTTTATTTCTTGTCCTTCTGTCATTTTAAAGGATCCCTTTCCAGCAATGCGGTAATGGATACAAGGAGCTTGAACAGTGCCGTAGGTAGAACAGAAAACTGATTATATAAATATATAGTACCACTGAATTCTCACCTCCGCCCCAAGCTTCGGCCGCTGCTGCAACCTGTGTTTGTGGGTAGTATAAGGATAAAACTTTTTCGCCTCCCCAAAGAGTTCGACAGTATGCCCATCGTGTTCAGCGACACGGATTTACTATATGGATACCTCCATAGGGCCGAAAAACGTTGTTTTAGGCGGTTTGACCAGTGGTCAGTAGGCACCATAGACCATAGTGACCAGTGGTTAAAGGTCATTTTAAAGGTTCCCTTTCCAGCAGTGAGCTAACGCAGATAAGGAGCTTGAACAATGCAATAGGCAGGGCAAATGTGAGCAAATGGGCTTTCATTTAATATCAAACATGACCACTTTTGAAGACTTTAATTTTTGACCCACGCCGGCCACCCACCCACAGGTCGGTGGAGCCACTTTTTGTGGGTGGCATAATGACAAAAGTTGATCGCCTCGCCAAGGGCTTTCATTTGATACCAAACTTGACCACTTTTGAAGACTTTCATTTTTGACCCACACCGGACCCACTGTGGGTGGGGCACCCACCCACAGGTCGGTGGGGCCACTTTTTGTGGGTGGCATAATGACAAAAGTTGATCGCCTCACCAAGGGCTTTCATTTGATACCAAACTTGACCACTTTTGAAGACTTTCATTTTTGACCCACACCGGACCCACTGTGGGTGGGGCACCCACCCACAGGTCGGTGGGGCCACTTTTTGTGGGTGGCATAATGACAAAAGTTGATCGCCTCGCCAAGGGCTTTCATTTGATACCAAACTTGACCACTTTTGAAGACTTTCATTTTTGACCCACACCGGACCCACTGTGGGTGGGGCACCCACCCACAGGTCGGTGGAGCCACATTTTGTGGGTGGCATAATGACAAAAGTTGATGGCCTCGCCAAGGGCTTTCATTTGATACCAAACTTGACCACTTTTGAAGACTTTCATTTTTTGACCCACACCGGACCCACTGTGGGTGGGGCACCCACCCGCAGGTCGGTGGGGCCACTTTTTTGTGGGTGGCATAATGACTAAAGTTGATCGCCTCGCCAAGGGCTTTCATTTGATACCAAACTTGACCACTTTTGAAGACTTTCATTTTTGACCCACACCGGACCCACTGTGGGTGGGGCACCCACCCTCAGGTCGGTGGGGCCACTTTTTGTGGGTGGCATAATGACAAAAGTTGATCGCCTCGCCAAGGGCTTTCAATTGATACCAAACTTGACCACTTTTGAAGACTTTCATTTTTGACCCACACCGGACCCACTGTGGGTGGGCGCTGTGGGTCAGGGGTCACATCCACCGACCTCAGCAGTATGCTCATCGTTTTCAGCGACCCCGATTTACTATATATGGGTACCACCCCAAGGCCGAAAAACGCCATTTTTAGTGACTTATAGGCCATTTCTAGTAAAAGTGGGACTTAGAAACTTTTCGCCAAAACAGGCCAAAAAAATGCAAAGTTTGGGCCCATCTCCTGAAAGCTAGGGAGCAAAATTAAAAAATCCCCCTCGTTACTTTATGCACCCCTACTGGTAGTTTTCAACAAAAGATACTAGACCTCTCCAGCTTCTACCCAGTTCTAGAAAAGTGTGACCAAAATTTGCGAAAAATAGCGAAAGTCCGACTTTGGGACCTTGGCACAGAGCCAAAATTGGCCAGGTGCCAAAATGACCAAAAAAAGGTAGCATGGGGGGATCCTGTCTACCAACATATAATAGTAGTATGGTGCCAAAATGCCCACATCGTTCCAACACTTCGCCGTAAAATGCATTTCCAATAAGCGTTATTCACCGAGAAAAAAAACAAACGCACGGTAACTATCGCCTAGTGCAAAAATTCGAAGTTTCGAATTCGAACCAAAAGTATGGTGGTACTTGTAGTACTACTCGAGTTGTTTACGATGGTAACCTTTTTACCACTCCCGGACCTCTAATTAGCTGGCACCAGGCCAACACGGTCTCCAGGGGGCCGCGCAGACGCCTTTATACCCATATTATGTAGGGGCGCTATCGCGCCCCTACATAATATATATATATATATATATATAGATATATATATATATATATATATATATATATATATAACGGCCGCAGTGGAAGTTATGGCGGATTTAACTTAATTTTTCTAAAACGCAACTGTTCCACCGCAACTTTTCTAGGCTAAGCGATGTATGTAATCTTAGCAAGTGTGAATAAATTTCAACGACAATTGCGCTTTTGAAAAGCCCAAAATCACGCGAACCCGAACCTTAGCACCTTAAGCATTGTAATTATTGTGAAAGAAAATATGTTCATTATGGTTCCTTTTTCCAGCAAACATCAAGTATATAATGTAGTATCACACCAACGCCTGCAGGTGTACAGTATTAAAGCGATTTAAAATGAAATGGGCTCATCAAAGCTAAAAAGTCAAATAAAATGATACCAGCACAATAAATGAGAAAGAAGAAGAAAGTCATGTACCACCGAAGGTCCGAAAAATTCGGACCTCCGGTGGGATTCGAACCCACGACATTTTGCGCACTAGGCAAACGCTCTGAGCTACGGAGGCAAAACATAACAATGGTAAACTAAAAATAGCCAATATCAAAACGATTATATAAAGCTAGGTTGAATTTTAACGTTTTTTATAAAATAACGGGTGACAAAATTTTGTCCACATTTGTCCACGTTTGTCCACGTGGACAAGCCTTCTGTCCATGTCCACTGGACCCGCGGGTACCCGCGTCCACCTTCCAACTCTGTGACAAACTACCGATGGCGTAGTGCAGTCAATAGCTGCCGGTCTTATTGGGGCAACGTGCTACCATCTGACCATGCTATGGTAGTGTTCAAGATCAAATTTAAACTTAGTGCTGCCAAGACTCACAAGCAAGGACTGCCTCTCGATGTTACCTTGCTTAAAATTCCTGGAAACTCCAATCAACATAAACTCAGGCTGCGGAACCGATTTGCCATGCTGGCGGACCGTCAGTTTTCTGGTCAGCAAGTCAATCGGGCCTGGGAAGCATTCTCCGACATAGTCAACTCCGAACTGAAAGCCCTTCCTCGGAGACCGCGGAAACAAGTACGGTGGGTAACTGACCAGTCGGTAGACATTTCTAAGGATTTGGCGATTGTTCCCGCGAAAACCAAGCCTCTACTATGGCAAACACTTGATGCTAGTCTGAACAAGGATTTAGAAGAGAGATGGAAGCAGGCAGCCACAGAACTCAACCCGATGTGCTGATGTTCATGACTACGGGAAACTGTTTGATAAGGTGAGACAACTGTCAAAGTGTCCGCCTCGCCCTTCCTGCCCGATTCGCAACAACAACGGCGATCTGATCCGGAGTTCAGAAGATCAGACAAAGCGATGGCGCGAACATTTTGAGTCTCTGTTGAACGCACAGCCTCCTGGTAATCCTTTGTCCTTCGAAGAGTTGGCGTACAAGGGAGAATACGACGCCAAGGACCATTTAGAACCACCTACTGGAGAGAAGGTTGCTGCAGCGGTGAAATCATTGAAGCCGTGCAAAGCGGCTGGATTGGACCGCATTCCACCAGAAGTATTCATAGAAGGGTGACGCTATTATCGATGAGCTTGTGCACTTGTTTGCGTTAATGTGGCACTATTAAAGGATCCCGGAGAGCTGGAGGACTGCTGTAATCGCCCCGATCCATAAGAAGGGGGACCGAAGCTGCTGTAGCAATTACAGAGGAATTTCCTTACTGTGCATTGCACTTAAAATCTTTGAGATAGTCATATTCAACAGATTCCGGATGAAATGCAATGAGCTGATCAGAGAAAACCAAGCTGGTTTTCGCCCAGGACGAGGATGCGTGGATCAAATCTTCACGTTACGTCAAATCCTTCAGCGCCGGCATGAGTTCCGAAAACCGACGGTCGCCGCGTTTATCGATTTTAAAGCTGCTTTCGACTCCATCGATCGGGCTGCTCTTTTCTCAATTATGACCGCAGAAGGTGTTCCGGTAAAGCTTGTCAGGCTCATCGAACTGCTTTATGCGGATACTAACTGTAAAACCCGCAGCGACTGTCAATTATCGGATTCTTTTGCCATCAAGACCGGGGTGCGTCAAGGATCCGTGCTCTCCCCATCCTTATTCAACTACGTGGTTGACTGGGTTATGTCCGTTGCTTTAACACCTGAAGACGGAGTGTCTGTATCAGACAAGCATGCTCAAATCGCTGATCTGGACTATGCAGATGATATTGTTATCCTCGCTGAGTCGATCCCACAAATCCAGGATATGATCTCGCACATAGCCACTACTGCTGCTCGGGTGGGTCTGATTATCAGCGCCGCAAAGACTAAAATAATGTCTTGCTGCTGCGATCATCCTCCAATTGTCAACCTGTACGGCTCCCCGTTAGAAGCTGTTCGTGAGTTTTGCTATCTTGGATCTGTCATAACAGCTACTGGCGACGCTGGCTCAGAGATAAGGAACAGAATCGCCAAAGCATCTCGTTCCTTTGCGTCCTTCCATAAGCGCCTGTGGTCGAAACCTACTGTCAGTCTGCAGACAAAACTTGCCGTTTTTAACGCGGCAGTCATGCCCACCTTACTCTATGGGTGCGAGACGTGGGTGGATGTGGAAGGGTGGATGTTCGCTCTGAGAACTTTTGAAAACCTATATATGTTTGCGTCGACTTCTAGGCGTAAGCAAAAGGGATAGAATCCGAACCTCCATAATTCAGCAGTATTGTCACCGTCCCCAACCGGCAGGCGAGATTGTAAGAAGGCGCAGATTGCAGTGGTTAGGACATGTCCTACGGATGGGCCCACAACGACTTCCAAAGATATGCCTGACATCCAACATCCCAGCTGACTGGAAACGACCCCGAGGAAGAGCATTTGATACGTGGGCCCGCGTTGTCGTCAAGGAAATGGAGCCTGCCTTCAGAGAACTTCCTTGGCAACGGTGGAAAAATGATCCTTTTCGCGAAATGCTGACAGTTGCCGAAGATCGCGACCGATGGCGAGGAAAAGTCGCTGTAGCAATGGCCCCCCGCATCAGCGGGGACAGGTGGATACAGGTCCATATACGTATATATATATATATTAGGGATCGACCGGATCCAAAATTTTGCCGGATCCGGACCCGGATCCGGATCCAGTTTGGATCCGGCCGGATCCGGATCCGGGTCCGGATCTAGTCATCAAAATACATGTAAATTTTTAAAATTTTGTTCTTTGATTTTGTTAATGTTTATTAATGTTTTTATGGTTTTACAAGTTTATGTTTTTTATGTTTTTTTAAGCATTACAATGCAGGTAGTGAATTTATTTAATAATTTTCAGCAATTTCGCGGTGTTTGATACTGCAAATGAGTTAAGAAACATTTAGCCTGAAAGAAACAATTTTCACTAAGTATCTAAAGAATTTTTGAAATGTGTGGGCCGCAGCCGCAGATATGGGACAGTTTACAATCAAAGTTTTTCAACAACAATTTTTCAACAAAATCAGCAGATTAGTACCATTAACTTCTTACATGGAGCCTAGAAAAACATAAAACCAATACTTGAACATCTTAAAAATTTCACTGAAGTTAAATTTTTTGAGTTTACAAGTCGGTTAGGCTTACTTGTCTAATAATTTTGCAATACGTAAAAAATAGTTAAACGCTCTAAGTAGGCCTAGAGTTTTGCTACTACTGAGAAACCATTTTATTAAAAGCATCGCTTAAAAATTCAGAAAAGCACAAGTTAAAATTGGGAACCCAACACGTCAAGTAGCCTGATATATAATTGCAAACTTTGTTAAATTTTTGTCTATAGATGTCTTAAAATAACTACTCATGGAGACCTATTTAACACTGATTTATAAAAAATTACATAATTATAGAAAATATGTATATAGAAATCATAGATTAACATAGGGTCGGGTCCTGGGGGGGGCTTGTCCCAAAAAATTTTGAGGGGGCTTGTACCTTCAAGAAAAATTTTCAGGGGGGCTTGTACCTCAAGAAAAAAATTTGTAAAATTTTTCTAAAACTTAACGCTAATTTTATTAAAATTAGCAATTTTTTGTCAAAATTTGCAAAAGATCTTCAATTTTTGGAAAAAGTTTCATAATTTTGTCCGGTTTTCCCGAAAAATTAAACATTGTAGCTAAGAAATTCCGGCGAAGCCGGAAATTTTTTGAAATTTTACTGTAAAAACTGATTTTTTCAGGCAATTTTTGGTTACCCCTTGGCCATTTTTTTGTTACCCCTTGTCCCCGACGGCGATAGGGCTTGTACCTTGTCCGGGTTGGGGGGGGGCTTGGACCCCCCCAGACCCCCCCCCGCGTTAACCTATGATAGAAATTCATTTGGCATGACTTGCGTAAAAATTAGTTAACAAAATATCAAAGTCTATGTACTTATTCGAGTTCAGTTGAATATTAAGATACACAGGGGTCTGGGGGCGGTAGCCCCCGGTAAAAGCCACGCTCTTAGCACGAAAAATCGCTTCTAGAAATTAATTTAGAGCACTCCAGGCATTTATATTTTAGTTTCAGTAATAAATTCCCTTTGGTTTGTTAACTGCAAAAAAGATCCGGATCCGAATGGTTTTTCTGCCGGATCCGGATCTGCAATATCCGGCAGGATCCGGATCCGGATATCCGGTCGATCCCTTATATATTATATATATATATATATATATATTATATATATATATATATATATATATATATATATATATATATATATATACACGTCTTGTCTGAAGGCTGTGGTTTAGGTAGTTTAAACAAAAATTTAAAAAAATTAAATTTAAATAAAACAGATCTGTTTTCCTCCAAATTTTATATTGTGCATAGGAATAGGAAACATACAATTTCCAAGCCTGTTTAGGAAGTGCCCGCCGGGACTTGAACCCGGGACCCCCCAGACTCGAAAGCCTGGTTGCTCTGCCACTGAGCTACGGCCACTCATCATGAAGGAACAGGATTGAAAATATTTGTTTGGTTTTCAGGTTGGAAGAAAACAGATCAAAAAGTACAAACCTTTTCATAAATAATGAAGAGATGAGACTTGTAGGTTTTAGAACTGCGAAACCGGGAAAATTTGAGACTGTTTATATGCCAGCATGTAGGGCTTGATCTGTACTTTCTATGCCACCAGAAAAATCTGCATTTGGTTGTATACGTATATACATAGGCGTAGATAAGGGGGGGCGCCCGGGCGGCCGCCCCCCCCGAAGCCCCTTTGCCCCCCTGAAAATTTTGTCAGCGAAGAATTTTTAAGGTTGCGCGCAGCGCGAGCTTATCATATTGCGCCGTTTTTTGCTGGCGAAGTAGTTTGAAATACAGGCTTTAACCTTTAATTTCGCGAAAAAATCGCTAGCTCTGAACCAAACTAGAAAACAATTTTGTGCGAAAGTTACTGGAAAAATAGGTTTAAAACATAATAGTATAAAAATTTTATACTGGGGGCTGTGCACCCATACTCCCGCTTGTTTGCGTTCTCATATTGCTAACTGCTATGACAAGTTGATACGTATTGTTTCTGTCTTTAGTCTTGCAGATGTGGCACTTATAAACAAAGTGTTCAGAATTAATTCCTCAGGGAGTCTAAATTGAAAACTGCTACAACTTCTGGCCCCCCCCCAAAAGCCCCCCAGACCCCCCTTGGGCAGGGGCGGATCCAGGGGGGGGGGGGGGGCGGCCCCCCCCCCCCCCCCGGTCGCGATTCGAAGGTAGGAAAAATTAAGGAGAGAAAGAGGAAAAAGGGCAAAAAACCAAAAAATTTCTAATTTTTAACCGCATATTTATTGCATTTGTGAAGAAAAAGCTTGAAATGCATCCGATTTTTCGGAGAAAATTACCATTTTTGCCTACAAGTGTCAAGAATTTTAAAAAATTTGTTCAGTTCTTCAGTGTAAAAATGATTGAAGATCCGAAGACCGATTTTATTGCAAAAACAAAAAATTTCTTCAACTTCTGGGGGGCTCCGCCCCCCAGACCCCCACTGGAAAAATTTTACCGCCCCCCCGTCACGAAATCCTGGATCCGCCAGTGCCCGTGGGTCCTATTTCTTTGCGATATTTGGTTTCTCCACAGCGCCGCTTCCACGCGTACAATTCTAGCTCTCATATTATATATTTGCTGATCTGAAATATACAGCAAGAAAAAGCTTAGAAAAGAATTGTTTTCATGTCTAAAATATCAAAAATTCTCAACTTCTAGAGATTTAAAATCGATTCAGTCAAAAAATTTAAAAAGTTAAAAGTTTTCAACTTTGGTATTAAAGAATAATATATACGTATATATATACGTATATATATATAAAGTTTCTCTAGCAGTTCTGAATAAGCAAAATCTGAAAAAGCTTTAATAATTAACCCGTTTCTGGTAAAAATCTGAGAAAATTTTTTAAGTTTACTAATTAAGAATTAAAGCTTCAGCAGCCGTTTTTGGTGACAATCTGAAAAACTCAATTTTATTTTCAAAAATATCGTAAGTTACGATTATTGTGGGTCACGGTAAAAAATTGCTAAATTTCGGGGGGGAGGGTTCCGTCCGCGGACCCCCCCCCGACTTGCCGAAGATCCGCCCACCCCGAAGCAAAGACCTATCTACGCCACTGCGTATATATATACTTCAAACGGACTAGCCTCAATATCTATATATATAGGCCATCTCCCCAAGTGGGGAAACTGGCTTATCCCTCCTTGGCAACTTTTTATAGGAGGGGGGGCTTCACCAACGATGGGGGGCTCACCGAAAATGGGGGGCATATTTTTAGTAAATGTTTTCAAACTGTTGTGGATTTTTTGTGTACAAACTGCTTAAAAATCGCTAAAAATGACTAAAGCTAAAATAGCGAAAATGTAGTCAAAAATCCGGCGAAGCCGAAAACTTTTTGGAAATTTAGGGTAAAAATGGTAAAATTTGGCAATATTTGGAGTTATGGGGGAGGCCGGAATTTATGGGGGGCTCCTCGATTGGGGGGGGGGAGGTCGCCGAACATGCGACTGCAAGGAGCATTTTTTCCTACTTGTCCTTCCTCCAATTTTTGGGAGCGCTGCTTTTAGGCAGAAGTAGTCTGCAATTTATTACTCCCAGAAGATTCTCTATTCCAAACAATGACCACTGTCTTCGGTGGTCTGACCACTGGTCAACAGACCACCTAGCCCGTAGCAACCAGTGATCACTTCAGCCGATTCTGAAAATATGCTCATTGAAACGAGCGTAGTCGATTTACTATATATTATGCCGCCAACCGAAACACCGACAAACGCTGTTTTATGGGGTTTGACCACTGGTCAATAAGCCACCTAGGACATAGTGACCAGTGGTCACTTCCGTCGGTTCTGAAAGTATGCTCATTGAAACGAGCGTAGTCGATTGCCGCCAACCAAAACCCCGGAAAACGCTGTTTTAGGGGGTTTGACCACTGGACAATAGGCCACCTAGGCCATAGTGACCAGTGGTCACTTCCGTCGGTTCTGAAAATATGCTCATTGAAAAGAGCGTAGTCGATTTACTATAGTGATGTGCGCCGACCAATTTGTCCGCTCCGGAGCTCCGGCCGGAGCGGGCTGTCGGAGCACCGGAGCTCCGGAGCTCCGGAGCTCCGCGGAGCTCCGACTGCTAGTGGAGGCAAAATTGTAAAAATTTTGGTTTAAGCTGAAAACTGCTTGTTTATTCAATAAAAAGCATGCCTACTCACTGTATATATACTTTTATCGCTTAACTGTTTATTTTTAGATGCTGATTTCTTTGCTACATATTAGTTAGCTGTATTTTTGATCTGAAATAATTTCAGCTTTTGACCATATTTCACAGAATTTTTGGGTTAATTGATTGTGCATAGTGTTGTGTTTACATAAAAGCCTATGTTAGTTTACACTGCAGTTTATTTAAAAGTTATATACACTTTTTTCAAGATTTGGGAAATTTAAATTTTATGCATATTCCATATGAAATACTCAATATTTCTTGCAGCAATTTCATCAAATGTATACCAAACTTTTCAAATTCATGCATGAAATATTGCAAATTTGACAGAAGTGGACCAGATTTCATTTACCCACTACGTATTTAACTTATCATGAGGATGTATATATATGATCAAATTAAAATACTATATAAATTTAAGCTATCAGAATTTCAATCTGAAAGATATATTAGAAAAGACAGGTTTGATGAAAACAAAGAAAACAGATGCAGATGTTGAAAGTTTACATGGAATAGATTTAACGGAAATGTAATATTTAATTGAATAATTAATAACAAGTGCGAAATTTAAACGTTTTACCTTTACGGAATTAATTCTTAATTGTACATATATATTAGAGTTGTATTTAATTTTTCTTTTATTTAGAAAATGAAGAAGTTTAACTTGTCTCCAGAAAAAAAGCCGTCTTGAGAAGTATATACAAGAACGCAGCCTTGAGAAAACTGAAACATTTTTGAAAATAGAAGTACGATAAACTATGTAACATTCATTCCATTCTTACGTGCTGCAAGGAGAAATCGTGGAGTTTACAGAAAAATCATACGTTCGAATTTTTCTTAGCACCTTCAAAACTTCCAAAAGGCTGCTCCGGGTACCCGGAGCTCCGGAGCTCCGGAGCTCCGGAGCAGAAGCCCGCTCCGGAGCACCGAAAATCGGAGCTCCGCTCCGGAGCTCCGTCGGAGCGGAGCTCCGGCGCACATCACTAATTTACTATATATACCCCTAACCGAAACCCCGAAAAACGCTGTTTTATGGGGTTTGACCACTGGTCAATAGGCCACCTAGGCCATAGTGACCAGTGGTCACTTCCGTCGGTTCTGAAAATATGCTCATTGAAACGAGCGTAGTCGATTTACTATATATGCCCCCAACCAAAACGCCGAAAAACGCTGTTTTAGGGGGTTTGACCACTGGTCAATAGGCCACCTAGGCCATAGTGACCAGTGGTCACTTCCGTCGGGTCTGAAAATATGCTCATTGAAATTAGCGTAGTCGATTTACTATATATGCCCCCATCCAAAACCTCCAAAAACGCTGTTTTAGGAGGTTTGACCACTGGTCAATAGGCCACCTAGACCATAGTGACCAGTGGTCACTTCCGTCGGGTCTGAAAATATGCTCATTGAAACTAGCGTAGTCGATTTACTATATATGCCCCCATCCAAAACCTCCAAAAACGCAAAAAAGAGCGAAATTCGGAAAAAAAACATAAACTTGATCTGGACCATCGCCTAGATAATCAAAAATTAGTATAGAAAAATTTTTCCTATGGGCCGTTTGAAAAATCGGTGTGCGCAAAAATGGCCCTATAAAAGTGGTCGATACAGAGAAAAAAAACCCCACTTTTAAACTTGTATCAGAAAGTCGATTTTTTCAAAGTTCATTTTTTCCGGGCAAGTTTGGTATCATTCGAAAGCTCGTGGCCTGGAGATTTCAAAAATGTAAACTTTAGCTCTCAACTCCTGACCGTTAATTAGTTTTGGCTAATTAACAGTTTCCCTAATCCGCAAAGTGCCTTTATAGCTCATATTATGAGGGGCGCTCCGCGCACCCTCATGAAAAGATGAGACTTGTAGGTTTTAGAACTGCGAAACCGGGAATATTTGAGACTGTTTATATGCCAGCATGTAGGGCTTGATCTGTACTTTCTATGCCACCAGAAAAAATCTGCATTAGGTTGTATACGTATATATATACTTCAAACGGACTAGCCTCAATATCTATATATAGGCCATTTCCCCAAGTGGGGAAACTGGCTTATCCCTCCTTGGTAATTTTTTATAGGGGGGGCTTCACCAACGATGGGGGGCTCACCGAAAATGGGGGGCATATTTTTAGTAAATGTTTTCAAACTGTTGTGGATTTTTTGTGTAAAAACTGCTAAAAATCGCTAAAAATGACTAAAGCTAAAATAGCGAAAATGTAGTCAAAAATCCGGCGAAGCCGAAAACTTGAAATTTAGGGTAAAAATGGTAAAATTTGGCAATCTTTGGAGTTATGAGGGAGGTCGGAATTTATGGGGGGCTCCTCGAATGGGGGCGGCCCATCCACGCCCTCCCCCACTACGGATAAGCTAGGTAAAAAGATGGAGTGGGGAAAAAGCCTGTACCAAATTTCGTTCCTTTATCACCACAACAGCACAGACATTTAAAAGCAGGCCTCGGACATGACGATTTTGGAAAAGTAGGAAAAAGTAGAAACAATTTTTCAAAAAAAGTAGGAAGAAGTAGGAATTTTAACAAAAAAGTAGTAAATTTTTAGGCTTCATAATCGATTTTGCAGGCAAGTTATCTAATTTTGTCTTCAACAGAACGTCATTATGCAGATTTTTTCCGTATGGCCCAATCAATTCTTCAATCGTCCTGAAGCCTTTAAGAACGATCATGTAAGTGTCTACAAATTGAAGTCGTGATCCCCAGTTTGGGCGGTAGAGATGAGCCAGCGGCCTGAAATTTTGAATCCAGGTAGGCAAAGTCCCACGATACAAAATTTGAACTATCGAGCGAATTTTGTGCATGGCATTTTATATATACCTTCCTCTGCAAAATTAAAACCTTATTTGGAGAGTTGTAGAAACATTTCGATAGCGTATAGCAACTTGCTACTTTCTACGAGAATGAGAATAACCTCCTTGCCTTGCGGCAAATCATGGAGACGAGATACGAGTATAGGCAGCCGACGCTTATAGCATTTGTCGACTTCAAAGCGGCCTTTGACTCCATCGATCGCCCACGTATGTACGAAATCCTATCCTACTGTGGGCTGCCAGACAAGATAGTGTCATTAATAAGACGTATGTATGATCAAAGCCTAAGTGCCGTCCGCATTGGTACAAACTTGACTGATTTCTTTCCTGTTAATACTGGAGTGAAACAAGGCGCCCTTCTGTCCCCCCCTGTTATTTAACATCGTTCTGGACGTTGTTCTTCGGAAGGCTCTTGAGGGATCCCCAGGGATCAGAATTGATGGGGATGAACGACTGACAGATCTGGACTATGCTGACGATATTGCTTTACTGGCAGAAACCAGCGCGGATCTGAACCAGATGATCGACAGGCTGGAAAACTATGCCTCTGCAGTCGGTCTACTGATCAGTGCAGAAAAAACAAAGGTAGTGAAGTGTTGCTCTGCGGACCCAGCGCCGATCCTTTTGCGAGGACAACCACTGGAGTGTGTTGACCAATTTTCTTATCTCGGCAGCCTTGTTGCAGCTGACGGCAACCCCACTCAAGAAATAAGATCGAGAATTGCCAAAGCCGAAGATGCCTTCAACAAACTAGAGGACTGTCTCTGGAAAGACCGAAAAGTCAGTCTGCGTACAAAGATTAAAGTTTACTTTGCAGCCATTCGTCCTGTATTGCTTTATGCTTGCGAGACCTGGCCGGTTAAGGTAAATGATCTTAACAGACTGCAAGCCTTTGAATTCTACTGCTGGCGCCGCATGCTCGGAGTGTCTTACCATGACCGAATTTCCAACCGTGAAATTACCGAACGCATCAATCCTTCGTCGCTATGCAGGTCAGAATTGCAAAGACGCAGGCTGCGTTATTTTGGCCACGTCCTACGTCGTCATCCATCATTTCCTGCTAGACGAGAATTGATGGCAGAGCCCCTGCCCCAGTGGAAGCGCCCCCGCGGCGGCGTTCGTACTACGTGGCAAAGGACAGTACAAAAAGATCTCTCCAGTCTCAGACTTCACCACATATATCGATCTTGGTCAAAGGACTGGAAGAATATCCTAGCCGACATTGCCAGCGATAGACAACAATGGACGGCAATGACCGATTCACTCGTCAGAGCAGCGGAGGATCCCACAGCGGCCTCCAATTAAGCAAGTAAGCAAGTAAGCAAGAATAACCTCCATATCTTAACGGGACGTCAAATTTCACTGACCACTAAACGGAAGCTATTTTTGTTAAAAAACGAACGACCTAAAGTCATCTATATACATAATTTTAAGCGATTTATATATGCAGCTTTTAACAAAAATGCTATTTTATTTGCCGGTAAATCTCCCTTAAAAGTCATCTTGCATTCGATTAAATTATTCATCGAAATTCGTATATATTATGTAAAAAACAGATGCCGTTTATTCATCGAAAATGTGCTCGATTACTATAAATATAGTACATTCATACTCGTGTATAATCAGAAATTTTAAAGCTATAGTAAATGGACCATGTTATAAGACAAATTCACTTAATAAATTGCAAATTTGATGTTCTTGCATTGAAATAACTATATAAAATACAATTCAAACGTTATTACAATGTTCTAGTAACTACAAAAACGCGAAAACTTGCGCAAAAATTGTCCAAAGCGTCAGAAAAAATTTTCGATTTTTGTAGTGTTAAAGAGCTGGTTCCGGTTCCGGTTCCGGTTTTTAAAGGCAGTTCCGGTTCCGGTTTTTTGGAGTTCCGGTCGATCCCTATTACGTATATATAGTTTCTTGTTAATATTGTTTTGTTAACCTTGTTTTTGGTTGGGAATAAACTAACTAACCAAATATTGCGTTTTATATATACTTTTACAGTGCTCAGCTCGGACAGTTCCTACTTTTTTGCTGCGAAAGACGACATCGACCTGATTTGACAGAAAACTGTCCAAAAAATCGCTGACTATTCCTTATAATAAGGGAGATAATCAAGCATAAAAATTTGCAGCATCAATCCCAATCGACAAAGTTTCATCGGTTTTGCCAGCTTCTATGGTAAAATTCAGATTTCGTAAATCTTACGGCAGAGTGTTATTTGGCTTGGACACGTTAGCTTAGCAAAAAAAAGTGGGATCTTATTAAAAGTACTTACCTCCCCTAATTCCGCATAACTTATGAAAATTATATTGCTGAATTTTGGTGTGGGTGTGTTTTCGACTGGGCTGCGTTCAAACATAGCACAGTTTTTGGTTTCGCTGAACTTGACTTTTTCAGATTCGCAGGAGCAGTGGAACCGAAAAATTTATACTAGTTAAAAAGAGTTGAATTTTACACCGGAAGTGTCAGAATGCGCTACGACAATTTTGAGACCTGTGAGGGGTGGGTTTTCCCCCGCTTCTTTTTGCATTATACCGGCCTAACGGTACAACCTAGAGAAGTGCAAATGGGCTTAAAAGAAAGATCTAAGTACGCCAAGTACGATGGTATATATATATAGCAAGGTTCACAAAAAAATCACCCCGAAAATTCACAAAAAATCACCCACCTAGACGTAGACGGCTAACAACAAGCCGCAGCCGGAAAATTTTTTTGCATGGTAATAGCCACAAGTCCCAACCCCAACATATGTAAGTTTGGCTGCCGAGGCTCAACTCCTCCGACTAGGGTGCCCAAAATAGTCGACCCACCCAAAATCGGACCCTCGGACAACTCTGGACCAAAATTGAAATTTTTGCTGGTACTCAATTAAGGGACTTTGCGCAGCCACCCCATATTATGCATGTGACATGTCCTAACTTCTGGGTTATCCAACCATATATTGGATTCCCTGCCATGTCCTCTGGGTTCGCTACCGGTGGGTGATTTTTTTGTGAACAAGTTCACAAAAGAAAAATCACTATCAACTTTTTGTAAAATGCCTCTGGGGCAACCGCTAGGGTAAAACTAATGCCAAATTCGAGCTCAGCCACCCGGAAAACCAATATGGAGCATGTTTAGGTGCCTCAACCCCCTTCTGGCAGACGGTCCGGCCGATGGACCCGGCCCGGACCCTCCGGACCCAGGGGGTGGTCAGGATCACCTATCTGGGCAAAAGCTACCTAAAACTAATGCCAAATTTGAATTCTACGCACCGAAAAACATATATAGGCGAGTTTTTAGGCTTCTGGGACCTTGAAATAAAATATTTGGTCAGTCGCGTGACCCCGACCCATGTCACGTGACCTAGGCCAAGTCACGTGACCATTCCAGATACGAAATTACTCCACCAAATTGTTTGTTCTGTGCTTACTAGAGCAATAGAACACAAAATAAGTGGATTCCTAGCTTCCTGGTATCAATAATAAAGGTCAAGCACATTGGCCTGGGTAGCCACTTTGGACCCGGGGGCCGAGAACCAAAATTCGAAGTTCAGCCTTTGCAAAAAAAAACTTGGGTCCAAAGTTTTTTACATAATAACACTATAGACTATGCTCTATTTATGCATGAAAAGAAAAATTTCCTAGCTATATCCTGAGATCAGATCCGGTGGTGATTTTTTTGTGAACAAAAAATTTTCTTGTGAATTCGTTCACAAAAAAAATCACAAAAATTTTTTATTACTCACGCTACACGAGGGCTACCGGCATGAAATTTGCACCATATGTAG
>JASAND010010594.1:0-38798 GCA_030248195.1 Trissonchulus latispiculum | reverse complement strand
TAATTCCTACACACTGTCATGTCGAAAAATGAAAAAGTGAGAAAATACCTTCTCTACTACCTGACTGTCAACCCAGTATATGCAGGAGCGCTATAAGTGGAGGATCATACCAAGTCTAGAGCTTGCAAAAAATAAGCTCTAGCATTTATTTTACATCCCTCCTGGGCAACTTATCGAGATTGTCAAGGGAGTGGCCGTCAGGTGGAGCTACAACAGAACCACCATTACGGCAGATGTGACGGACATACATTAACATAGGGTCGGTCGGGTCATGAGGGGGGCTTGTCCCAGAAAATTTTGAGGGGGCTTGTACCTTGAATTGAAATTTTCAGGGGGGCTTGTACTTCTCAAAAATAAATTAGTGAAAATCTTCGAAAAATTTTTACCCTAATTTTATTAAAATTTGAAACAAAATATTCAATTTTTAGAAAAATACAAAATTTCAGTTGATTTGAACAAAAAAGTGAAATGTTTAATAAGAAATTCCGGCAAAATTCGGAAAAGTTTTGAAATTTTTGTGTAAAAAAACTAATTTTTTGCGGTCAATTTTGCCTACCCCTTGTCCATTTTTTCCGTTACCCTTTGTCCCCGACGGCGGTAGGGCTTGTACCTTTTCTTGGGTTGGGAGGGGGGGCTTGGACCCCCAGATTCCCGCGTTAACCTATGGCGATGGAGGTTGTGACAGCACTGTAGAACACCTCGGGTAATTGCTATGGCAACTATTCAGCGATAGTATCCCCCCTTCCCTCAAAAAATGTTTACGTTCCAAGCTGGCACTATCCCTAATCGTCGCAACGACTGGGGTGGAGTGAGCTGTCTGTAAAAAGAACCGGGCAAAATAAGGCATATTAGCAGTAAGCAAGTACACATTTACAATAATTAGACAGTGCAGCCAAGCAAGACCCTGCTCAGACCCTAGAGAAATGCATTCTAAATTGACTTCTGAGACTCGGCCTTTGAAAAAACTAATTGTTAAGTGCTTATATATACCCCTATGTTGGCAGCTCCACCGTTTTGACCTTTTACCGCACGGTCTGATAAGCGGTTCTATTACGAGAACCTAAACACTTCAAATACATAATTATATGCTATATATTCTATATGTTATATAATATATTGAAATGATGCAGCTCTAATGATTTTATGTAATGTCATAATAGAGATTAGTACTAACTAAAGCCATTATATTTTTATTATATTGCATGGTTTATACCTAAACGAGCTTTGGCAATTTAGCATTGTGAATGGTCCTCCATAACGAGGTATAGTGCATTTTTACTCCACTTAGCTGATTGCTCACGACTTACGGTCATGGACGAGACATGGTCAATTTAGTAATTCTATGCTAAGGGGAAGTTGGTTACCGGTCGTTGTGGCACACACGCACGCATAATATGCACATGCAGGCGCGGTCACACACACACACCACACACACCACACACAGCAGAGTATTTTTATAGGGAGGGAAGGGCCCTCCCTTAGAAATTGACCCCCCCCCCCGAAACCGGTCGCCCTCCGGAAATCGCCTCCCCCCCCCCCGGATTTTGGGCTTACCCCTTAATGAGGCCTATATTTTTGCCAAAAATGGGCGACTTTTCAATCCAGGTTCCGGCTCCGCCGGAGATGTTTTCCTAAAAATGACTCTTTTTAGCCTAAATCCAGGCATTTTTGAGAACTTTTTGCGGTTGTACCGCAAAACACGCCAAAAATAGCAATTTTTGGCTCATTTTTGCAAACAATCTTCTCCAAGAAACTCCGCCCGCAATATCCCTAAAACATACTCTGCACACACACACACACACACACACACACACACACACACACACACACACACACACACACACACACACACACACACACACACACACACACACACACACACACACGCACACACACACACGCGCGCGCTAACTCTCACACTGTTTCTGTTCATAAGTCTACGCCAATTTCTGGTGGACAGACACAATGCTAAATGTCCAACTGCAACTGAATGCCTTTTGCAGTGGCTTGGCTTGCCCTAGGAAAGCCGGGGGGTGGGGGTAAGTTTGCAGTGCTTCTTCTAAGGTTATCTGATCTCCTAGATGTACCGTCAACGGACAAGCCGGGTCAACCGATCAAGGCGCCCTCGCCGACCTCGTTAAGAGGACCACCTTCACCCACAGGCCAGCCAGAAGCCAAACCCAAGACGGGGTCAAAACCCTCCACAGCTCAGGAGGGCGAGAACCAGCAGATCAGTAAGTGACTCACGCATCCGGATGGACACACACACACAGACTCACACACACACTGCATGTACCTGGATCACAGATTTCTTGGATTTCTTGCGCAACTCATTTCTTGGACACCATTTCTTCGGCACCTCTTTTTCTTTCTTTCTGTTTCAGGACTCTGATGACAAAACTGATTGGAATTGTTATCCTCACAACTAATTAATAACTAGCTCTCCCTCTCTCTCTTTATAATCTATTCTATAGTGACAGAAATAATGAAAAACTTTCGCTTTCAGTTTCATAATGTCTGAAAAATATCACAGAATTCAATCGTTTCTTCTACGTCTTCTTCGTATACTTTTCTGTAACTGAACGGTCAATATGGACCTCAACTGCCAAGGTAGGGTTCTTCACAACCTCCCTCTGTCATCTGACCGGATATGTTATCAACGCCTAAGCCGATTTAAGCCCTGGTTAACTTGACTATCCTTAGCACATACGTATATAATTAACCCATTGCGATCAAGAGTTACATGCTATGATAAGGGTTTTAGAGGTTGTCATTGTGTTACTTATGTGTATTATTTAACAAAAAACACTGTGCAGCTGATTGAAAGCATAAAACCGGGTTAAGCCTAAAGCTGACCGTGAGTTGTCTCACTAAACTCGGTTTTAGACGTTGATAACATTATCCTCCATACTCTATTTCAACAGGTAAATCTGTCCTGCAAATTTCGCTCAGGCGATGAGCACTGGTCCCGATTTCGGATCAACTCACCAACAATAAGATGACTTGAATTACTAGACTAAACGTACGGAAAGATTAACATGATAACACTTTTGTATACGCAAACTATTTGCTGAGAAAAGCGTTTGCTTTAAAGTAGGTTAGCTTGAATTAAACCTATCTTTAAAAGAAGTTTAGGTATAAAGCTTAAAGTTTATAGCCGCCAGCCGGCTCCACTGGCTCCAGTGCTCATCTCCACGGACCTCTGTCAGCAGGCTGGTCAATCTTTCTCAATGCCCATTCGTCACGTGACTATCCTGTGCTGACTTTTCCACTCTCTCTCTCTCTCTCCTTCTGCTGTTGTATAGCAATATTTCAGATGCTGAGGAATTTGGAACAATTTTTTTTAAGAAATCCTAAACTTAAACACAACTACGTACGTAACATCCGTTTTTTTGTATTTTTAGCCATGAAATCGGCGATCCTGATCCAGCGCTGGTATCGCCGCTGCTGCGCCCGACTGGAGGCCCGAAGGCGAGCCACGTGGACAATCTTCACTGCCCTGGAATATGCAGGAGAACAGGACCAACTAAAGGTATATACTATAGAAATGGGATGAAGGACCTTATCATGACCAAGAGTTAATAATAGGAAGAGTAGGACTCAGTACTCTTCTGTAGTGCAAATGGCCTGTTAAATGCTCGGCACATTAAAGCCAAACTCTCGAGGGGGGGTCAGGGTCACGGTTATCACAGTTAACCATGTGTTTATACTCGTTTGAACTAAAACGCATCTGATTGGCTACTGAGCTTCTGCTACTAAAATGCACTGATGAGGGTTACGGTAGCCAACTAGCCAATCAGATGCGTTTTAGTTCGAACGCATATAAACACATGGGGCCTTTTCGCGAATGGGTAGAGTAGAGTAGAGTAGAGTAGAGTTAAAATTAACTCTTTTAACCCTTTTTATGAATGCGCAGGGTTAAATTTAACTCTGTCCGTTTTTAACTCTTTTAACTCTGCAGGGTTAAAAATCAATGAGTTAGAAGAGTTAAAACTGGCAGAGTTAAAATTAACTCTGTGCATTCGCGAAAAGAGTTAAAAGAGTTAAAACTGGGGGCCTTTTCGCGAATGGGTAGAGTAGAGTTAAAATTAACTCGATCCTTTTCGCGAATGAGTTAAAAGAGTTAAATTTAACTCGCCGAGTTATGCGGAGTTAAAAATTTTAACTCTACTCGCATTCATGAAAAGAGTTAAAATTAACTCTACCCTTTTCGCGAATCACTTGTGGAGTTAAAAATGTATGGAGTTAAATTTAACTCTACTCTTTTCGCGAATGGATTAAATTTAACTCTGGCTAACTCCGCTTCATGTTTTTCTATACAAATTTAACCCGCTTCCAACTACGCGGGTTAGAGGGAGTTAAAACCTTCAGCAATCAGTGAACAGCCTTTGTAAAAGGTTGTCGTAGCTCACTTAATATTAGACATTTTAAAACACTTTTTATGTCATTTTAAAGGTAATTAAACAATGGACTTATTGAAATATTTTATTCAGGCATGGCTACCGCGCAAATATTACTTTGTTGCGTTACTATTGGCTTAAAATTGTTGTCACGTTTATTTCACAGGATGTAGTTGCAAAAATTTGGCTGTCACTGATGTTCCATTGTATATATTAAATAGATATAAGTTTCTATACAAACAGCACATATTTACACATATTTATGTCTGGAAACACGGCTCTGAATTTGATTTGCTACTTTAGCCAATCAGACAGCATTCAATGTTTAAAGTTACTGGCTGTTTTGTTAGCTGCCATTTGATTGGCTGTTAACTTCTTCCGTAATCCGCCAAGCTAGTAGTAAATAGGTCTGTCTAAAAAGCGGAAGCGGAAACGGAAACGGAAAGCGGGTCTAAAAGGCGGAAACGGAATCACGTCCAAAACGAGTAACAGCACGTGGAAAATGGTCAAAAATGTGATTAAAGAAATAGAATCACGGTCTAGTTTGTTGGAATCAAAGCTAAATCCTATATCTTGAAATATTTAACGAATACTGCAATAGTAATTGAATAAACAAATAAATGGTTATTAAGTAAAGTCGTTAAATGAGAATTAAGAGTAAGAAAATGAGAAAACGAGCGGAGTTAAACGATTCCTGCACTTTTAGGACCACAAATAAGTATATGCTCATTTCAGATAGCGATTCAGTTACTACCAAAACAGCCTTACTTTGTCGACAGTTTTCAGGGTCTGTTTCGATCGCTAATTCATTATCCCAGCACCCCTTTCATGGGCACCCATTTCCAGGTAAAATCTTAAAATCGAACTCGAATCGCATAATCGCACTGTGTGTAAAGTTCTATTTATCCAAAAAGCAATTTTTACTAGTAAACTGCAGTCTGACTTAGGTAAAAACCAAAAAAACGTAAGTTTAAAAATGGTTGCCGTTAAAAGGCCAGTTGGAATAATCTTTCAATAACGGATATATTGGATTTAAACTCGTTCATGGATTGATCTTATATCCTGCAATAAAATTTTTTAAGTGCGAACAAATTAAAATCTTCCAATTCCATCTTTATTTCTGATATTTCTTCTGGTTAGCCTTACAAGTTTAATAAAATCATTTAATTTACATTTATCCCTATCCATTATTAGTATTACTCATTAATGCCAAAAATATGTTTAATTATGGACAGGTTTCTCCGGATACATATTTTTCAAGTTATAATACATTCCTTTTATATGAAATTTCTTATTTCTTTTAATCAAAATACTGCAAGTTTACTATACGCTTAACACATTGCTGGCATAATGCCAAAGAAATAAGGTTATTTCATTCGATGCCCGAATTGTAACACAGCGCCGTCTAGCGAGAGAAATATCTGGAACACACTAAATTTTCCGCTTCCGCTTTTTAGACTATTTTTCTGTTTCTGCATTTTAAACATATTTTGGGTTCCGCTTTTTAGACTAAATTCCGCTTTCATTTCCGTTTCCGCTTCCGCTTTTTAGACAGACCCATAGTAAATTCAAATTTGCGCGCCAACTTGTGGCTAATCCTTTCTCATCAGTCAGCGTGTGGTTTGGCAGCCTAATTTATTGTGTGTTATCAAGAGTACATAATACATAAGAGTATGACAGCAGGCATACTCTATGTACTATCAGCTCGACATCCTCTGCACGCTATCGGCCTACCCCCCCCCCCATAAATTGTCAAAGAAATTCGCCCGCTATGTTTGCACTCAACACACGCACGTTGAACCAACTGACTAGTTGTGTTTTTGAGCTTTAGCGTGCAAGCATAGCGCTCGAATTTGCTTTGATAAGGGGGTCTGATTTAGGGGGCGGGTAAGCCGATAGCGTGCAGAGGATGTAGCGAGCTGATAATACATAACGTATGACGCTTGTCATACTCTTATGTATTATGTACTCTTGGTGTTATTTATGGCAACGAAAAGGGATCGGAGCACTAAATGGCCCGCTTCGGAGGTTCTAAAATTGGCGAACCTGCGAACCCGGCGAACAAGGTCAGCAAGTCAAAATTTGACGCAGTGTTACATAATAAGTGCGCTAAAATACTTCCACAATAAAGTTTACCTGAATTCAGCAGCTTTTATGACCGTTACGTTAATCAGCTAAAATTAACCCTGCTTACAAATTCGTGAAAAGAGCAGAGTAGAGTAGGGTTAAAATTAACTCTGCCTAACCCTTTTCGCGAATGGGTAGAGTTAATTTTAACTCTGCGCTTTTAACCTCTCAACTCTGCCAACAGAGTTAAGAGGAGTTAAAAAGCGCAGAGTTAAAATTAACTCTATCCATTCGCGAAAAGGGTATAGTTAATTTTAACTCTACCCTACTCTACTCTACTCCACTCTACCCATTCGCGAAAAGGCCCTGGGAGAGTTAAAATTAACTCTCTGCATACGTAAAAAGAGTTAAAAAGATTATAATTTTTGCTTATTCAATGTCCAAGTTTTTACCATTTGAGAATTTTAAAAACTTCCCAACGTTTGGAAAATTTTAAATAAAATGATACAAGATATTTACTCATTTCATTAATAGACATTTATTACAACTTCCATACAGCGTCATCCTGTATTAGGGCAATCCGGGTATATCCCTGTGTGTAATTTGCAGTTTTTAACCGATTTTGCTGAAACGTAGCGTGTATCCATCTCAACAAATTATTGACCAATCTGCAGCAAAGTTTTAAAATTTAAGCTTTTAAAGGGTTAACAACATGGGAAAACTACAACTCATGGGGAACCAGCCAAAGATTTTTACGATTTTCGTGAAAAGTTGTATAGGTATATTCAGAGTTCGCTGAAAACTAATCCGAAGACAGTGTTTCTGTCCAGGTTATCGTTGTTTCTATTGCCAGCTTGCAGTTTGCCTACAATGAAGTGCTAATGAATAGTTGAGCCGAAAAACAGGCATCATGTTTGTTTGCTAAGACCACGACAGAGACCCAAAAACCTTTGTACATGTTTTCAGCAAAATCGGATTCTATTGGTTTTCTTGAAAACTTGAGCAATTTCAACTAAACTTTAATACTAAAAACGAACAGGTCGCCTAAATAGAAAAATGTTTCTTTATTAAAATTTGAAATAGAGATTTAAAATTTGAATTGAAATGGTTGCCCTTAGAATCGCAGTTGATAACAATTGATCCTGTACTGTAATCTCTGATGGAACATAATTAGTTGCAGCCAAGTTCGCGTAAAATTTGCCTAGTCCTTTCAAAAAGTCACAAACTTAAATTTTTTAAAGTTACAGTAATTTCAGTGGCAAAGTTAGCGCTTGAATTAATCCAATTTTTTGAGAAAAAATTGAGCTTTAGGTTAGTTGTATTGGCCCGCTGAGTCGGCTTTTCATACCGCCAGCTCTCAGGGATACTTCAAATTTGCATTACTATATGTGTTGTTAAATAACTTACAAATAATAACTTAGAGCCTTTTTATAATGATAATTATTTTAGTTTTATTAATTTGATGTAATTACTATTTCTAAAAATGCAGCATGTGTTAAAACATTGTTAGATCTATTTTTATTTTATTAGCACTATTATTTCGTTGCTTTAGTGCAAATAATTACGGCAGAATACTGGCAAATGCTTAACTAATTTTGAAGAGGAATCATCCAATGAAATTGTGTTGCACTTGTCATTGGCTGGATTATCTTGTCATTTTTAAAGCTTTATTACGCGCGCAAAATGTGGCAAGTAACAATGTAGGATAGAAGAGTTTTAACTCGTTTAACCCGCGTGCTGAGACGCGGGTTAAAATTCAATGTAAAATGTCCTGAGCGAGTTAAAAGAGTTAAATTTAACCCATTCATGAAAAGGGTAGAGTTAAATTTAACTCTGCAGGTTTTTAACTCCACGTGTCATTCACGAAAAGAGTAGAGTTAAAAGAGTTAATTTTTAACTCTTTTCGCGAATGAGCGTAGAGTTAAACATTTTAACTCTGCTTAACTCGGCGAGTTAAATTTAACTCGTTTAACCCATTCGCGAAAAGGATCGAGTTAAATTTTACTCGTTTCACCCATTCACGAAAAGGCCCATGGTTAACTGTGACCCCCAAGATTTTGTCCTTAATGTGCTGAGCATCACTAAGGAAGAAGAGCACAGTGTCATACTCTTCTTATTATTCAGTCAGAGTGAAAAATTCTTGGGTCATTTCCATTTTCATTTTAGCCCCAGTGCTAAAATTTTTAAAACTTAACCAATCGAGCAGAAATTTGGCATGGGTATGTTGCGACCACACAGAGTTAAAATAGTGCAAAATTCGACTTTTTTGATTCGCAGACGTAAGGAGGACGAAGGGAAACTAAAAATATTTTGTTCGATTTTGCCGAATTTGCTTCAATTTATTGTATGCAGGGGTTTTCAGGGTCACTGCAATCAATCTGAGCTCCGCTTTCCATTCTGTTTTTCGTTAACTTGACATGAGCTTACCTATATATATTGTAAACTAAGTTGAACATAATGTAAGCTTATACTGAGCTAAATGTACAGCAAAATCGAAAGCGACAACAAATTCGTGTTCAGCGACCGCAATTTTCCTGCAAAATCGAAGACACAAAGTTTTTAGTTCCCTTGGTATCCCTTGCGAATCGAAAAAATAGAATTTCGCGAAATCGAAAAACTTTGCGATATTTGAACTCTGCGATATTCGAAAACATACCCATAAAAATTCTAGCTCGGTTGGTAAGGCTTTAAAACATTTAACACTTGTGGTTAATCTGGAAAACAACCCGAATTTCCTTGTAAAGAATTAGGGCAATTTCAGCTTATCCTCAAAAACATTATCTGTTTGGGGTTCGGGGGAGGCAGTCAAAGTATTAATCCCGCTTGGAACATTGGGTTGCTAGACTGGTAAAATAGGCCGATGTTAACAGAATCTGATTGACTGCTGGAACTAACCTCGTCTCCCTCCACTCCAAATGGTAAACTCTCGACCTTTTTTAAGACCGCCTTCCCAAACGGAAACTTTTTGGGCAGAATCTAAACCTAAATGTAATGTATACATCTATACAAACAGCACATATTTACACATATTTATGTCTGGAAACACGGCTCTGAATTTGATTTGCTACTTTAGCCAATCAGACAGCATTCAATGTTTAAAGTTACTGGCTGTTTTGTTAGCTGCCATTTGATTGGCTGTTAACTTCTTCCGTAATCCGCCAAGCTAGTAGTAAATAGGTCTGTCTAAAAAGCGGAAGCGGAAACGGAAACGGAAAGCGGGTCTAAAAGGCGGAAACGGAATCACGTCCAAAACGAGTAACAGCACGTGGAAAATGGTCAAAAATGTGATTAAAGAAATAGAATCACGGTCTAGTTTGTTGGAATCAAAGCTAAATCCTATATCTTGAAATATTTAACGAATACTGCAATAGTAATTGAATAAACAAATAAATGGTTATTAAGTAAAGTCGTTAAATGAGAATTAAGAGTAAGAAAATGAGAAAACGAGCGGAGTTAAACGATTCCTGCACTTTTAGGACCACAAATAAGTATATGCTCATTTCAGATAGCGATTCAGTTACTACCAAAACAGCCTTACTTTGTCGACAGTTTTCAGGGTCTGTTTCGATCGCTAATTCATTATCCCAGCACCCCTTTCATGGGCACCCATTTCCAGGTAAAATCTTAAAATCGAACTCGAATCGAATAATAGCACTGTGTGTAAAGATCTATTTATCCAAAAAAGCAATTTTTACTAGTAAACTGCAGTCTGACTTAGGTAAAAACCAAAAAAACGTAAGTTTAAAAATGGTTGCCGTTAAAAGGCCAGTTGGAATAATCTTTCAATAACGGATATATTGGATTTAAACTCGTTCATGGATTGATCTTATATCCTGCAATAAAATTTTTTAAGTGCGAACAAATTAAAATCTTCCAATTCCATCTTTATTTCTGATATTTCTTCTGGTTAGCCTTACAAGTTTAATAAAATCATTTAATTTACATTTATCCCTATCCATTATTAGTATTACTCATTAATGCCAAAAATATGTTTAATTATGGACAGGTTTCTCCGGATACATATTTTTCAAGTTATAATACATTCCTTTTATATGAAATTTCTTATTTCTTTTAATCAAAATACTGCAAGTTTACTATACGCTTAACACATTGCTGGCATAATGCCAAAGAAATAAGGTTATTTCATTCGATGCCCGAATTGTAACACAGCGCCGTCTAGCGAGAGAAATATCTGGAACACACTAAATTTTCCGCTTCCGCTTTTTAGACTATTTTTCTGTTTCTGCATTTTAAACATATTTTGGGTTCCGCTTTTTAGACTAAATTCCGCTTTCATTTCCGTTTCCGCTTCCGCTTTTTAGACAGACCCATAGTAAATTCAAATTTGCGCGCCAACTTGTGGCTAATCCTTTCTCATCAGTCAGCGTGTGGTTTGGCAGCCTAATTTATTGTGTGTTATCAAGAGTACATAATACATAAGAGTATGACAGCAGGCATACTCTATGTACTATCAGCTCGTTACATCCTCTGCACGCTATCGGCCTACCCCCCCCCCATAAATTGTCAAAGAAATTCGCCCGCTATGTTTGCACTCAACACACGCACGTTGAACCAACTGACTAGTTGTGTTTTTGAGCTTTAGCGTGCAAGCATAGCGCTCGAATTTGCTTTGATAAGGGGGTCTGATTTAGGGGGCGGGTAAGCCGATAGCGTGCAGAGGATGTAGCGAGCTGATAATACATAACGTATGACGCTTGTCATACTCTTATGTATTATGTACTCTTGGTGTTATTTATGGCAACGAAAAGGGATCGGAGCACTAAATGGCCCGCTTCGGAGGTTCTAAAATTGGCGAACCTGCGAACCCGGCGAACAAGGTCAGCAAGTCAAAATTTGACGCAGTGTTACATAATAAGTGCGCTAAAATACTTCCACAATAAAGTTTACCTGAATTCACAGCTTTTATGACCGTTACGTTAATCAGCTAAAATTAACCCTGCTTACAAATTCGTGAAAAGAGCAGAGTAGAGTAGGGTTAAAATTAACTCTGCCTAACCCTTTTCGCGAATGGGTAGAGTTAATTTTAACTCTGCGCTTTTTAACTCCTCTTAACTCTGCCAACAGAGTTAAGAGGAGTTAAAAAGCGCAGAGTTAAAATTAACTCTATCCATTCGCGAAAAGGGTATAGTTAATTTTAACTCTACCCTACTCTACTCTACTCCACTCTACCCATTCGCGAAAAGGCCCTGGGAGAGTTAAAATTAACTCTCTGCATACGTGAAAAGAGTTAAAAAGATTATAATTTTTGCTTATTCAATGTCCAAGTTTTTACCATTTGAGAATTTTAAAAACTTCCCAACGTTTGGAAAATTTTAAATAAAATGATACAAGATATTTACTCATTTCATTAATAGACATTTATTACAACTTCCATACAGCGTCATCCTGTATTAGGGCAATCCGGGTATATCCCTGTGTGTAATTTGCAGTTTTTAAATCATTTTGCTGAAACCTAGCGTGTATCCATCTCAACAAATTATTGACCAATCTGCAGCAAAGTTTTAAAATTTAAGCTTTTAAAGGGGCAACAACATAGGAAAACTACAACTCATGAGGGAACCAGCCAAGATTTTTACGATTTTCGTGAAAAGTTGTATAGGTATATTCAGAGTTCGCTGAAAACTAATCCGAAGACAGTGTTTCTGTCCAGGTTATCGTTGTTTCTATTGCCAGCTTGCAGTTTGCCTACAATGAAGTGCTAATGAATAGTTGAGCCGAAAAACAGGCATCATGTTTGTTTGCTAAGACCACGACAGAGACCCAAAAACCTTTGTACATGTTTTCAGCAAAATCGGATTCTATTGGTTTTCTTGAAAACTTGAGCAATTTCAACTAAACTTTAATACTAAAAACAAATAGGTGCAGCAAACTAAATAGAAAAATGTTTCTTTATTAAAATTTAATAGAGATTTAAAATTTGAATTGAAATGGTTGCCCTTAGAATCGCAGTTGGGATAACAATTGATCCTGTACTGTAATTCTGATGAACATAATTAGTTGCAGCTAAGTTCGCGTAACATTTGTCTAGTCCTTTCAAAAAGTCACAAACTTAAATTTTTTAAAGTTTACAGTAATTTTCATGGCAAAGTTAGCGCTTTAATTAATCCACTTTTTGAGAAAAAATTGAGCTTTAGGTTAGTTGTATTGGCCCGTTGAGTCGGCTTTTCATGTCGTCAGCTCTCATGCATACTTCAAATTTGCATTTATATGTGTTGTTAAATAACTTACAAATAATAACTTAGAGCCTTTTTATAATGATAATTATTTTAGTTTTATTAATTTTATTTAATTACTATTTCTAAAAATGCAGCATGTTTAAAACATTTTGTTAGATCTATTTTTATTTTATTAAGTACCATATTTCGTTGCTTTCGTGCAAATAATTCGGCAGAATATTGGCAAATGCTTAACTAATTTTGAAGCATTATGGACCATCCAATGAAATTGTGTTGCACTTTCATTGGCTGGATTATCTTGTCATTTTTAAAGCTTTATTACGCGCGCAAAATGTGGCAATAACAATGTAAAGGATAGAAGATTTTAACTCGTTTAACCCGCGTGCTGAGACGCGGGTTAAAATTCAATGTAAAATGTCCTGAGCGAGTTAAAAGAGTTAAATTTAACCCATTCATGAAAAGGGTAGAGTTAAATTTAACTCTGCAGGTTTTTAACTCCACGTGTCATTCACGAAAAGAGTAGAGTTAAAAGAGTTAATTTTTAACTCTTTTCGCGAATGAGCGTAGAGTTAAACATTTTAACTCTGCTTAACTCGGCGAGTTAAATTTAACTCGTTTAACCCATTCGCGAAAAGGATCGAGTTAAATTTTACTCGTTTCACCCATTCACGAAAAGGCCCATGGTTAACTGTGACCCCCAAGATTTTGTCCTTAATGTGCTGAGCATCACTAAGGAAGAAGAGCACAGTGTCATACTCTTCTTATTATTCAGTCAGAGTGAAAAATTCTTGGGTCATTTCCATTTTCATTTTAGCCCCAGTGCTAAAATTTTTAAAACTTAACCAATCGAGCAGAAATTTGGCATGGGTATGTTGCGACCACACAGAGTTAAAATAGTGCAAAATTCGACTTTTTTGATTCGCAGACGTAAGGAGGACGAAGGGAAACTAAAAATATTTTGTTCGATTTTGCCGAATTTGCTTCAATTTATTGTATGCAGGGGTTTTCAGGGTCACTGCAATCTTCAATCTGAGCTCCGCTTTCCATTCTGTTTTTCGTTAACTTGACATGAGCTTACCTATATATATTGTAAACTAAGTTGAACATAATGTAAGCTTATACTGAGCTAAATGTACAGCAAAATCGAAAGCGACAACAAATTCGTGTTCAGCGACCCCCAGCAATTTTTCTGCAAAATCGAAGACACAAAGTTTTTAGTTCCCTTGGTATCCCTTGCGAATCGAAAAAATAGAATTTCGCGAAATCGAAAAACTTTGCGATATTTGAACTCTGCGATATTCGAAAACATACCCATAAAAATTCTAGCTCGGTTGGTAAGGCTTTAAAACATTTAACACTTGTGGTTAATCTGGAAAACAACCCGAATTTCCTTGTAAAGAATTAGGGCAATTTCAGCTTATCCTCAAAAACATTATCTGTTTGGGGTTCGGGGGAGGCAGTCAAAGTATTAATCCCGCTTGGAACATTGGGTTGCTAGACTGGTAAAATAGGCCGATGTTAACAGAATCTGATTGACTGCTGGAACTAACCTCGTCTCCCTCCACTTCAAATGGGAAACTCTCGACCTTTTTTAAGACCGCCTTCCCAAACGGAAACTTTTTGGGCAGAATCTAAACCTAACGTGACATTTCCCAATTTCTTTTTCGTGTATTTTTCCTATTTCCTTTTTCCTATTTCAGTTGTACAATTTCTTTTCCGACATCATCTCAGCCATGGTGGAGGCAGAGCACGAGGGAAGAAGCAATGCCCTCTCTCACATAAAGGATGAACTTGGAACCGATCCTTCCAGTCAGTTCAAAGTTTTTGTTAAATTTCAAAAATTTAATAAAGAAACACTGATGGATTCTAGGGAGGGATTGCGTTCTTAAACAAAAATTTAAATCTGCATCAAATTCAAATGTTGATGTTGTAGCTTTTTTAATTTCAGCTATCAGACGCCTTTCTACTGTCGGTACGTTATCAATTATACAATTATAAATTATTTAATGCATTCATCCAAAAATTAATGCAACAACCAATCCATTCGTAACTATAAAAACTATAGAAAGAAACTAACTATAGAAAGCTCAAATGAAAGGTACGTATTTAATTTACTATTTGCTGCTATTATTGCTATTATGTAAACTTTTTTGTAAAAAACTCAGCCCCCATCACGTTTCCAAAATTCCACATTAGGTTACGCGGCTTTAGCACAAGAACAGTGTCTACACAACAACCTAAAATACTAAATATATACTTCTGTCGTTGGAGTTAGTACTATAAAGAGTACCTAATACATAAGAGTGTGACAGCTGGCAAACTCTGTTATCAGCTTGCGAGCATAGGATAACGTGGGGGTGCACACCCCCCCCCAGACCGACCAAAAAACGGGTAGACCCCTCAGCAAAAAAGAGAAAAGGGCAGACCCTCTCGTCCAGAAAGAAAAAAAGGGTAGACCCCTAAGCTATTTTTTCAAAACATTTCTTAAAAATCGCTAAAAATTGTCATTTTTACTAATTTTTTGTCAAAAACGTTAAAAATTCACAATTGTTACTAATTTCGGGGCAGACCCCCTTAAAATTTTGGAATTTTTCAGGGGTAGACCCTTCGCCGATATCGGGGTAGACCCCCCCAGAATTGCACCCCGTGTTAATGTATGCTTGCGAGCCATGCTCTGCGTGCTGACGGCCCCCCCCCCGCAATTGCGTACCTAGTGGACCCCCCCGCAAATCAGTACCTAGTACGCAATTCCGTATGTTCACTCGTTTCTACAATAAGCATTCTATCGGGACCTCCCCCCCGCAAATATAACCTATCATTCGAGATTTCTAAATGGCATTTGCGTTGCGCAGAGCATGGCTCGCAAGCTGATAACATAGAGCCTGTCAGCTGTCACACTCTTATATATTATGTCCTCTTGGTACTATATAGTGCGGTTTACAATCATTGTCAACTGTATGTTACTGTATTTTTGTAAAGGCCTTCCAGCACCCGGTGAGGAACGGGAACTCCAGGCAGCCACCAATCCGGAAGATGTTCACATCGAAAAGGGCTACAAAGGCCCCAAACTGACCTTCCCCCTGACACAGACCCAAGTGGAACAGATGATGGCCGCCTTCAAAAATCAAAAAGTAGGGACACCCACCCGGCCAATATTGTTTAAAACAAATGCTTAAAATTGAATTGAAAGAAATCAAGTAAATTATGTAAAATCAAGAGTTTATAATACCAAGAGTAATACACTCAGCTCTTCCTAATAGAATAAGCTTGCAAGATGCTCGAAACATTAAAGGCCAGTTTACACTACCAGACTTTCTCCAGACCAGACTTGCATCAAACTCAAGTCTGGTGGAAGTCTGGTTAAAATCTGGTAGTGTAAAGTGACACCAAACTTCGACCAGACTTCCACCAGACCTCCACCAGACTTCCAAACTCAGTTTGGTCTGGTGGCAATTTTCACCTGATGTTTGGTGAAAATAACCAGTCAAAATTCACATAAAAACACGTGACCTGACTGCCACAGAGTCTTTAGAATTGATGGTTTTTCGTAGTGCAGTTTATTTTGCTGCGCCTGTTTCGTCGCGCAAAGGTTGCTACATTATGGCTATTTGGACTACTGAAAAGGAAACGGAGCTTGTAAACTAGTATTCGGAAATCACTTCCCTATGGAATCACAAAGATAAAGTTTATTTCCGAAGAAATTTGAGAAATGATCTCCACAAAAATTTTTCATGACCGATTCACCCATTACAGGCAATTCTGATATTCATATTTTGAAATAAATTTGAATGAATGAAATGTTGTTTATCTTATGCTAGATATATATATATATACTTTTCATCTGTTCAACTGAGATAGGGTACCTTTAGAAGGTTAGTTTCAGGCTTATTCACATGTAAATGTGAGTGAATATTCACAAATGGATTCACCAATGTTTTTAAGCTTGGCGCTCAATTTTGTCGAAATGTGATTGGATCCCTCTCAAAGTTTGTCCGAAGTCTGGACAACATCTGGTGAAAGTTTGGCGTGTCAAGTCTGATAGTGTAAAGTATAAGTGGTGAAATTTTTTCACCAGACTTGAGTTTGGTACAAGTCTGGTCTGGTGAAAATCTGGTAGTGTAAACTGGGGGGGGGGGCTTCTCAGCGTGTAAACATGCTACGCTGACATTTTTAAAAACGGGCGTTTTCGACAAATTAAATACTATAACTTAAGCTAGGAAAATTGTACAGCAATAATTTTATATCATTATATTGCGTAGAACGCGAACTTTTTAATGATATAAAAACTATATAGTTCGGTTTAGGTAATCTCTTACAAAACCGGCAATAAAGCATCCTTGCCACGACAATTCTGGGAATTTCATCATTTCTTAGAAATGCCTTACGTTGTTGCTGAATTTATGAGGGATTGCCAAAACCAAACTATATAATTTTTATGTAGTTAAAAAGATCTCCGTTCTACGCAACATAATGATATGAAAAATATTGCTGTAGGATTTTCCTAGCTTAAGTTGTAGTATTTAATTTGGCGAAAGCGCCCGTTTTTGACAAATGTCAGCGTAGCATGTTTACACGCTGAGAAGCCCCCCCCCGAGATTTCGGACTTAATGTTTCGAGCATCTTGCAAGCTTATCCTACAAGAGCTGAGTGTCAAAATAAAGGCAGAAAAATGAGTAAACCAAATCCACTGAAAATCCATTAAAGTGTGTCCTGAAATATGGCTAGAATAAATGTAAATAAAAAAATTCGGAAAATTTACTAAAATAAATATATACTGAAAATCTATTAGCCAGACGGATCAACATATACAAAATCTAACGATCGTTTCAGGAAAAATAGGATACAAAAAATTACTCGAATTCGTATATACATCACATCATCATCAATAAACGGTTTAATGTCACATTATTTACAAAATTGACTGCCACACTCTGAAATGTTTTTGGCATAATTTGGTGTACCACAGTCTTTATTAACCATAACCATATAACATATATATATATACATAAACAATCCTGACACTAAAACTACAAATGTAATTATTCTTTCTTACAGTTTAACTCCTTCTATCCTAAACGAAGTTTATATTTTTACATATTTTAGTTGCTTCATGCCAAATATGTCCTGAGTCTGCTACATGAGGCAAGAAAAGTGCTCAAATCCCTTCCTACGGTGATCTATACTTCCAGTTCAATCTCACGTCGGATCACCCTTTGCGGAGATCTTCACGGGAAATTTGATGATCTCAGCATCATATTCTATAAAGTACGTACGTCTATATAACTAATGTCAGTTGTATACAACCGATTTGTATAGAGGCTAAGTTACATCATCCAGTGTTTTGCATTCATTGAGTCACTAAAGCTGGTAAGATCTATCATAGGGAAATACAATGCATCAAAAATCAGGAAAAGGAACTTTACAAAGCGGAAGTAGCAAAAAATAGAGTCAAAACCATTTCACGATCTTCAAATGACAGCCACAGTCCTAGCTGAGTGTTACCAAATCAAATTAAGGATGTAACCTAATTCTATTAAATTGAGGAATGTTGTATCGATGGATGGTTGATCAGCTTGGCTTTTACTGCGCACAAGTGTACACGTATTACTGTATACTGAAGTGAATAGTTACCATAACTGACAAGCACTTATATAGCTCTGGATAACATCATTCTACAGACAGAACTTTTCCAATTAGTCTTAACTTTCAGTATTGGTTACAATCACACTAAAACAAGGAAAATATTTTGGAGTTATCCAATTCCAATCGTTTTCATTTCGTTTCCAGTTTTCTATTTTCAATTCCTCTTCATTTTAGTATTCTTCATTTTATTTCCTTTTTGCAGAACGGTCATCCTGCCACAGATAATCCCTACGTCTTTAATGGGGATTTTGTGGATCGAGGCCCGCAGTCTACTGAAGTGATGTTGACTCTCTTTGCCTGGATGCTCCTCAATCCCAACGCTGTCATCCTCAACAGAGGAAATCATGAAGACCACATCATGAACCTACGGTCTCCCAAGGCATCTTGTATACTAATTTAACACATAAAAATCACACATGCTCACACTTACACCCACACTTACACCGATGTATAGGAAAAGCATATCAATTTAGTTTAAACTCTATTTCATTGTAGATATATGTATATAGGTCTTAAAAATGTGGGATGGGCAAGCCAAAAGTTTGGTACGATTGCAATTTGAGGATTTAATAAATGAAAATAGAATTCAAATAAAATATAGTATTCGGGGGCGTTCTTTATGAACTTATACTTCAATATATATTTTACTACTTTGATATAAACAATATTTGATTTATTTTGTTGACTTATTTAATTCTTTTAAGTTTATTACATTTTCCTGATATATACGTATACAGTTAATATTTATTACAGGTACGGTTTCATCAAAGAGGTTATGAACAAATATAAGGTTAGTTAACAGATTCGTCAATTAGTAGATTTCGTCTCATAGTTGACCGTAGACACAGAAAAATTAAAGTAGAATACATATAACCGATTAGGCTAAAAGTATAATTAACCACCAATTTTTAATTCATAATTAAATGATTATGCTAAATAGTGTACAAACTCATTAATCACTAACGCAATAACTAATGAACTATAATGATCGATGCCACAACAGTTTCTGATTCCAACAACAAATAACCGGTGACTGACAGTTTAACTAATTAATTACTGCTATTTACTAATACTATTTAATTAACTGTAACCTTAATTATATTTCAGCAACACTCAACAAAGATCACTCGTCTATTTGAGGACGTCTTCAGTTGGCTTCCAATCGCCACGGTTATTGATCATCGAATATTTGTTGCTCACGGCGGGATATCTGATCGAACGGATATCGGCTATCTCGCCACAATCAATCGACATAAAGTACGTAATCTGGCAACTTTAACGTAGGAAACCAAAAATAAAATAAAATACTACAAAACGTGTGGTTTCTGAACCAATCTACATAACACGCATTTCTGTGCAAAATGTAAGCATTAGCCAAAAACACGAAAAATACTTATTTATCCAATTTCCAATTCTACTATCTCCCCTGTTCACCTGTTTTGATTTTTTCTGATTTATATTTCCTTTTTAGTATTTCTCCGCTCTTCGACCTCCAGTGATGGAAGACGCAGCCACTGGACAGAAGAGTATTGATGTGGAGGAATGGAAACAGGTATAGAAGATTAGAAATAAAATTCAAATTGAATTAAAAATGAAAAATCATTTTGAAAATTTGAAAAAGTTCAGAGACTTGCCTTCGCAAAACCACTTTTTATCTCGCCTATGTTTTGTGAGTCTGCGTTGGGTATCAAAAGCTACGTATATTAATGTTAGTTGAATCCAAGTACTATTAGTTCAGTTAATGTCAATTAATTTATACTTTCAATATATGCTTATATTAGTTCCATGTCTAAAACTGTAGTGTGACCACTATCCGTCTCAACCTCCATCAAATTTTTTTCAATCAACAAAAAAAAAATTATTAATTATATTACTCCCCCGCCGGCGTTGCCCGCCCCCACCATACACAGAACCGAACCAACCCACGCCAAACCCGACCTGCCCGACCCGTTTTCCCAAATTTGGATGTGCTGTGGAGTGATCCAAAGCCACAAGAAGGGTGCTATCCCAATGTGTTCCGAGGTGGCGGGTCCTACTACTGGGGACCGGATGTCACAAAAGATTTTCTCAACATCAACAACTTTGATCTCATCATTCGCTCTCATGAATGCAAATATGAAGGCTACGAATATACTCACGATAACAGGGTAAGCAATTTCCATAGGCTATCTCTTAAAGGAAACGTTCTTTGCCTTTGTAAGGGAAGCAGGCATAGGAAAGATTGATATGCCTGATATGGGAGTTCAGCTGATGGCCCTATGGTGTAGTTGGTTAGCATGTGTGCTCCGGAGTCAGAAGGGCCGTGGTTCGAAACCCGGCTGGGCCAATTCTTTACTTTCAATGGTGAGTGAAAACCTGAACCTCCCTCTTCCCTTCTCTCTTCTAGGTCCTGGTTTCGTGGGTACAAGGGTGCCTGACGCCTTCCGTTCGGGCTTGACCTCGGTTTCTTCTTGGTCCACCAGCCCTGCTAGAAGCGCTACACCTAGAGTTGGTTTTATTTCGATACAGTTAATAGTTATGCCGTGAACAACAGTGTTGCAATTTTACATCTGAAAGTGACTCTAAAAAAGCTTGGGTCCATTCCTCCAAACGGGAGGAGACACTCACACCTAAAATCTTCAAATCCGACTCTCATATCCGGTGAACTAAAGAGGAACCTAATATTGAAGGGTTTGGTTATCAGTCGTCGACTTGCGTCAGTTTTCAAACTTGTTTGCGAAATGCTCAGTACGCCCCACTCCAGTCTCCCTTACACCGGTCAGGAATATATAGTGTCAGCTTAGTTATGAATTAATTACAGTTACCCATAAATGAACAGTTTATTTAATTATTTAATTGATTTACTTAGGTGCTAACCTTATTCTCAGCCTCAAACTACTATGAGCTGGGAAGCAATCGTGGTGCTTATGTTCAGCTGACAGGGGAACGACTGGAACCTCACTTTGTTCAGTATATGGCCACCAAAGTTCACAAAAAGGTCACCGCTCACCAAAGGTAATGCAAATTAAAATTGGCCTACCCGTGTTCTTCTTCTTTACCAATTTGTTTCTATTTGCTGAACCATAATCAATTCAATACTCAATACCAAGAGTACATAATGATAAGAGTATGACACAGTAGAACTCGCTGTGTGGGTGGTCATCTAGTACCGACAGCGTTTGGAGAATTAGCTTTAGCTCAACGACTCAAATTATTTTTTTTTTAGTTCGCCTCACTCCAGTTAGCTCACGCCGGTTAGGAGTGGTGTCAGTACTGCACGAATTTGATTTTTGACTGGGGAGGGGAACTGACACCGACTAATTGCCTTCGCAATTAACCGAGGCGTTTGACAAGGCCGGCGATGTGCCTATTGCTGCTTATGCAATAAGCCCACCGCGGCAGCTCCACCCTAAGGCGGCCACCCCTTGGATCTCGGTGAATTGCCAGCAGGGGGGATAGCAGAAATTGGATGCTAGAACTTATTTTTCCAAGCTCTAGACTTGACATGATCCTCCACTTTATAGCGCAGCAGTACGAAACCACTGCGCTAACGGAGGTTCCAAATTATTGAATACTTCTGGTTATTTTAGACTGAGCATGATCGAGCAATCAGCCATCAGGGATCTTCGAGAAAAGCTGTTCACTTTTAAAGCTCAACTGGAGCCAGAGTTCAAAAAACTGGATCTCGCCAATACAGGTTTACACCTAGCTAAACACACATCACACACGCACACCATGCCCCATAAATACACACCACACACCATTTATATACAGTCAACGTAAGTCTTACGTTTACATGAGATCCGAAATATCACCAAATATATAAGAGTTTCAGTCAAATTCAACGCACATAAAACGCTCTGTCCTAACTATATCACAGTCGACACCTACTAATTACATACGATTCATGCCAATTAAATTAACGATTCCAATTGTAGTAAATTAACTATATATATATACATAACCAAGAGTACATAATGATAAAAGTATGACAAGCGTCACACTGTATGCACTGAAGGCCAAAACTATGCTATGCGCGCTATCGGCTGACCACCCCCCACGAATGACCCCCTCTCACACCGCCCCTATATGGGATCGTGGTCCAAATGGGGGTCGCTCACTGCTTTGCATAATTGCACGCTGAAATTAACAAAGGCCCAATTTGGGGATGGAGTTTAAGCGTGTATGTTTAACGCTTGTATTTAGAAAACATGCTAAGCGAGTGAGCGACCCCCGTTTGGGCCTATGTACCCATAACAGGGGCGGTGTGAGAGGGGGCCAATTCGTGGGGGGGGGTCAGCCGATAGCGCGCATAGCATAGTCTTGACCTTCACTGCATAGAGTGTGACGCTTGTCATACTATTATCATTATGTACTCTTGATATAGCTAATTAATAAATTTAGTAAATCTCATGCAAACCTGACCTGACTAGTTGTTGTGTTATATATTAACGTTGTTTACTGATGAACCGATGATATTTTAAACCTATTTTTAAACCTATATATCTCTTAAATAATTTTGAAGAAATTTAAAAACTTTAATTTAGAATAATTTTAAAACGTGATTTAGGTCAAATACCACTACGGGACTGGTGCACAGTTGTGGAATCAGCAACTCAACTAAATCTTCCCTGGCAATCTTTGTCACCTCGTCTGGTCAAGGTATCCTCGGACATGAAAAAGGTGGACTACAAGACGACATTCGAAGACTTTGCCTTCTGTTTGGAAAATCCAGAGCTAGAGGTAGGATACGGCAAAAATAACAAAACATGCAAAATGCTGCCGCATAAGATTGGAGACAATCCTCATAGTTGAAAACTACAAACAAATTAATTTGCACATACCTATACTTTTAACTTTGTACCCCAGTTTGGTTAGGTACCAATATACCTATATCAAGAGTACATAATATAAGAGTAAGAAACTCTTACACTAGCATGTACAAATCATGCTAGGTATGCTCGGTGCGTTAAGTCAGGACCCCTCCCCCGAAAGACTCGGAAGTCCCACTTAGCACTAAGCGTGTGTCTGCTCGCTGATTCCCCCATTAGCCTAAGGCTTGCTGTAGGTAATTTATTAGTAATTTTAATTAATTAATTTTTTACAGCCACCTCACCCCAGTCGGTACTCCGGTTAGGGGTAGTGCCAGCTTAGAACGTATGCATTTTTTGAGGGAAGGGGGATGCTGACACTTAATAATTGCCATTGCAATTCCCCGAGGTGTTCTACAAGCCTATCAGTACGTCCATTACGTCCACCGTAATAGAGGTGCTGTGGTAGCTCCACCAAGCAGGCGGCCACCCCTTGACAATCTCGGTAAATTGCCCAGGAGGGATATTTGAAATACGGTCCTAGAGCTTATTTTTTGTTCAAGCTCTAGACTTGACATGATCCTCCACTTGTAGCGCAGTAAGAAACCACTGCGCTACGGGAGGTTCGGATTAATTAATTATAACTTTAATTAGCGTAATGCAATTAAAAAACTAATTCGACAACTTTGTAGCATTTTTTGTGCTCTTTCCAATGATATAAAAATTGTTGCACAATACAAAAATTCGAAGGAATGTAATCTGCAACAATTTTTATATCGTTGAAAAGAGCAGAAAAAATGCTACAAAGTTGTCGAATGAGTTTCTTAATTGCATTACGCTAATTAAAGTTAGCATTAATTAATTCAAATTACCAATAAATTACCTACAGTAAGCCTTAGGCTAATGGGCGAATCAGCGAGCAGACACACGCTTATATGAAAGCGTGTAATTAGTGCTAAGTGGGACCCCCTCCGAGACTTTCGGGGGGGGGGGGGGTCCCGACTTAACGCACGTAGCAAACCTAGCATGATTTGTACATGCTAGTGTAAGAGTTTCTTACTCTTATATTATGTACTTATATTATGTACTCTTGCCTACGTACGTACACACATGATTTGGATTTAACAGGGAAAATAGCAAGATGTAAATGTACACTAATAAAGTCTTCCTGGATCAATAAATTGTTAGAATATATAATTGAATTTTGTCCGATATACTTGTAACAATAACGTATTATGCTTCAGTCGGCAACTGGGGTTGTGGAAGCTCTCTATCGACACAAGAGTACACTGGAAACCATATTCCGGTTCATGGATAAAGATAATTCGGGTAAGCCAAGCGAGTCTATTAGCTGGAAAATCTGGAATAACGGTAATTTCAGGAAAATGTAACCACGGAAAGGTAAGGTCCAGAATTGCCAGTCAAGACGCTTGTCACACTCTTAGTTATTATGTACTCTTGCCAATAGGTAATCAGTAAAATTTTAGGTTTGGTATCCATGGAAGAATTTGAACAGGCCTGCACGCTTCTCGGAAAGTATACCAAGACTCCGCTGTCCACAGAGTATATCCAGGACCTAGCCGGCTCCATCGATTTCAACAAAGACGGCTACATTGACCTCAACGAGTTTCTGGAAGCATTCCGACTTGTGGACAAACAGTTCGGAGACCCCATATCGAATGGAAATGTACAGAAACCAAATGCCACATAATATTCTCCTTTGCTGTCACCAAGAGTACATAATATAAGAGTGTGCCACTAGGCACACTCTATGTTATCAGAGCAAAAACTATGATCTGCTCGCTAACGGCCCACCCCCCCCCGGCAAATTAGACCCATCACTTCAAAGAATTTCGTGCGCTATGTTTGTGTTCTAAAGCTCGAAGCGGGCACAAAATTCGCTAACACACTGCTTGTGTTTTCGAGCTTAAGGGGGGGGGGGGGTCGCCGGGTACCAAATTTTATAGACACCGATTTCGGTCATTTTTGGATATAATATACCCCCGTATGTGTGCAAAAACAAGACAAATTTTTAGAGTCCAGGGTCAATCCAGTTAAGAGATATTGCAGTTCAAATCCCTACAATTTAGTATTTACGCCACTATGCCTCGCTAAGGGTTTCGAAGACGTGTACACATAGGATGACAAAATACTACGGTATGGCCAATACATCAAATTGAAGCCTCTATCTTGGGCTATTTATTGCTGTGCAAATGACAATGATACGCCATGCAACGAGCGAGAAACGGCGTTTGAACGATTTGATCAAGCCCCTTCCGACTGTTATCTACGTATGTACTTCAAACTTTAATGCGCTTTAACTTTCTCATACTGCTTTGTAGAAACTTGGTGCAATTAGATAAAATGTTCAGGACATCGCGAGCTTCAATTTGATATAAAATTTAGTTATATTTGAAAAATTTGAAAATTTGCCATTTTTGACTATAGACCTCCGTCATCGCACTGAGGCATGCGTCCACAGTTAAACACCAGCAATAGCAGTGAAATTTAGCACACACCTTCCTTTCATATGTGCAAACTGGCACACCGAATTTGGTTGGAATAGATCGGCTTTCACCCGACTTATGGACCTTTATATCCAAAAAAATTGAGAAAATGACGTGTTTTGAGGCAAAACGCCAACGCGGTAACCAAAACTGTGAACTACTCACAAGCAGCAGCATAGATTTTGTGTATGCAAATTGGACCTCTATTTGTGTACTGTGTTAATATCTATACGCGAAATTTGTGCAGTAAATGGTTAGTTCAGGCCATGACGAAACATTTCTTTGGTGACGTTTTTGTAAGTCAAATTTGTGCAAAAACCGACTTCACCCAACTTTGAAAATTTCTAGAAATTCGCTGAGCTAACGCAAAAACACAACATATAGATATTAACACGCTACCTAGTCCAGATTAACATTTTGCCACGTTATAGCTCGCTTGCTCTTGCACAGCGCTCAAACTTTTGGTTACTGCGAAATTTTCCTAACTTTTTCGTTTTCCTATGTTTAACACATGTCGGGGTCACCTTTGGAGGACTATTGTGAATGATAGGGAAAGTTTTGCAACAAACGCAACTGTCTTGTTTTGGGGGCCTATGGGGACTACAAAATATGTGAAAATGAGAACATTCGTAGATGATCGAAAATTCGCGACCCCGCTCCTTAAGCACATAAACACAGAGCGAGTGAGCGTACCCCCATTCGACTAGGTACTGATTTTCGGGGGTCACTAGGGTCTGATTTGCGGGGAGGGGGTGGGCCGTTAGCGAGCAGAGCATAGTTTTTGCTCTGATAAGAGAGAGCTTGCCTAGTGGCATACTCTTATCATTACGTACTCTTGCTGTCACCTGCTGCTTGTACAGAATATAGAATAAAGCTATTATATATGTAGAATATAAAATACCTATTAATAAAAAATACCTACCTACACCTAATCCACGATATATTAGTGTAGGCTGTGCACACTGACTAGAAAGTGCGCTACTGAAATTTCCCGTACTCATACAAGGTATATATCAGGTGAAAGAAGATGTACTACCAAAAGCTTCGAAAAACTCGAACCCACGTCATTTTGCAGACCAGGCGAACGCTCTAACAACCAATTGATCTACGGCGGTACAGGCACATCATGCAAATATAATAGCATTCATACTTACTCAAGATTTCTAAACAAACGTTAAGTCGAAATGAAGACCTTTAGATTCCGTAAAATTTTTCAAGATGAGCCAACGACCCTAGACTAGTGTTTGAGGCCGGCCGGTGCGCCCATAGGCCGGCCGGTAGCCGGCCGGCCGGCTACCGGCCTAAAGCAATTTGCAGTACAGTATTATAACTTGTAAGATATTGATTTTCGAATGTTATCTTAGAAAAATAGCACAGAATAGCATAGAAAATTAGCTAGATAACTAGATTTGGAGTTCATTTTACGGTTAGTTTCTCTATTTTGTAAATTTCTGATTGGAGATTTGTATCCCAGCCGGCGGCCGGCCGGCCGGTCGGCCGTTAGCCGGCCGGCCTCACCGGCCGCCGGCCGGTAGCTGGCGGCCGGCCGGCGAGCAAAAGTCGTCGGCCGGCGGCCGGCCGGCTTCTGCCGGCCGGCCTCAAACACTACCCTAGACATCAATTATTTACTAGAAAAATCAACACTACCGCCACTTTGCCTAAACTTAGAAATGCTGTCTTTACTAGATCCGCACTTTCAAAAGGAAAGGAGCGTAGACAGTCAGTAACCCCCTTGCAAAGCTAAAGTACCTCCTAAAAACGTCTAAGCAGTAAATATCTGATTTGACATCCACTTTTCAGTTTAGCAGTTCGATTGCGCATCCATCGCCGCAAGCAACATTCGCCAGGTCAACATCCATTCTATAGAACCATTTATCTCTCATTACTCGAGCGTACTTTGAATGATAGTACATGTCAATAAAGTACACTACAGGGCTAGCATAGATGTGTAGTACCCAATGTTCAATGATCGCAAATTAGCAAACAGCATGCGAAAACATGCCAATATATTGAACCCTCTCTTGCAGTAATATTAATATTAGATAATTTGTCTGTTCATACCTTCAGTTAGTCCTAACTCACCCAACCTAGATCCTCAAGATATGTATATACTTTACTGCACTCAGGCTAAAGACTTTATTGCAAAAATAAAATAGCACTATAAAAATACAAGCACGGATTTCACTGAGCCAAAACATCTGATCTCTGCATTATGTCTGTCAGTAGTCAACTTCTTGCTTCCAACACACGCATATATAAGATAAACCACAAATAGTTGCAGCAAACAACAATATTATACACAAAAGCAAAGCAACCGCAAAACCGTCATAAATAATAATAACATGGGTACATGCAAGTATAAATTCAGTAGTGCATATGTAAAGCAAATCGGATATGGTTGGACAATGGTTATAATGCAATTATAAATCACAAAACATATTGACACCTGGGATTATGGACAATTTCTTAATCTTTACTTTTAATGCCTATATTATACCACAGCTGACTCCCAATTGGACTAACCTGCACTTCAATAAAAGGTTGTCACCCAAATTAAACTAGCCAAAAATAGTAACTTTAACTTTGATCTAATAGAACAAGCTGCAGAACAAAATATTGAAATTGACCTCAAGGTGCAGACAAAATAAACGAAATTCGACACCAATTTTCCAAAAAATGTCGAATGAAAAGAAACACAGTGTTTCTATTTACATATTACGCTTTAACATGTTGCTAGTTTAATTTGTAGGTATTCTGTGTAAAAAAATGGATGCTGCAACAAACTGTACTATAAACGCAGGTTGTAACGAGTGCACCATTTAATTTTGTAGTTTTAACACGTGGAATAAAATAAAAATAAAGATTGTATACTAAATTCATATACTTGGAAGCAGGAAACAATAAAATACACAATCCATAACACACAATGATTACGCATTATAATTATGCTAGTATCTGACTTTATCCTAAGCAAAAATTTCTGGGGGGTGGCACAGATCTCTAGGAGGGGCGGGGGCGAAAATTTTAACCAAAAAATGCTTTTAAAAATGGCTATTTTTGCTGCTGCGCTAAAAACTATGCAATTTGTGCAATTAACCTAATTTCACGCTTAAAATAGCTAAAAACGCTTAAAAAGGCCTAAAACTAAAATTACCCTCAAAACCCTGTTTTCCGGACAATTTTGGGTTTTGGGGGAAGGAATGAATCGGGGGCGAGTGACGACCCAAGTCGGGGGGGGGACCGATTTCTGGGGACTACCATGACCACGACCCCCTCCTCTTGGAAAAGGTTAGAGTATGCAATAGACTGAAAACAGTACATGCAAAAGTCACCATTACATAGCCACCAGAGCTAAGCAAGGTTATCATAACAAAAGTTTATACAAAAAGCGGCAAAATTCACTATTAGAAATTATGCAAAATATTAAAACACAAAACCAAATCGTATATATTTGTGCTCAAAAATCGTTAATATTATACCCCTGTATAAATAAATATGATGGAGACATCCGCAAGTATATAATCTAGACTTTTCCTTTAAGGTGGTGGTATCCTTTTGTGCAGTGCTTTTGTGGTGATTTTTTTGAAACGCTATAACTTTCGCAATTTTGGGAGTTGCAAAGAGCTTTATACATCGTTTTAAAGCTTATTATCTGTACATTCACATGAGCTTACAGAACTGGCAAAATTAGCGAAAAATAGTAGAAATTTTCTGACAAGCTGACATCTAACAGGATGAATATAGACCAAAAGTTTTTGAACATCGATTTCTCAAAACTGAAGAATCGGCCAAAAGTTCTTTTTGTGCCACGATATGAAGGACATATGGGCCGAGGGACGTTTTTTTGGATTTGGCTCAGCAGGTCTTAACGGTCGAGAAAATCGGCCAAATGCACAGTAACACGAAATTTCGCAACTTCGCATTGAGTTTTCTTGCTACTCAATATGTTTTAGCCCAAACCAAGAAAAACGTCCCTCCGCAGAAGTGCGAATTTCGATTCTGCCGAAAATCTCCGGAATCCGTCGAGTAGTTTTTGAGAAATCGATGTTCGAAACAAAATAATCGCAGTTTTGCCAAAATGGGTTTTCGGCCAAATCTCTAGCTGAAAGCAATAAAGTCCGGCTAATAGGCATTCATAAAATGTGCATTTGGACGATGTATCGATTGAGTATAACTAAGCCAATTTTGTCCTTAACATGTGGCAGTAATTTTGAAAAAACTGATTTCCTCGAAAATGGCCATTTTTTGACCCTAAAAACAGTTTTTTGCTTATACTGACTTAACCACTGGAGATAGCTCAAAGGTTGTAAGAGCAAAAATGTTCATTTTCGAGTCCTCTTTCCAGCCATACCAACCAATCCCGTGTCTTGTCTACCTACTGGGAGCTTAAGGCCAAAAACCAAAACTTTCTTATCTTTTGGCCTAAGAATACGGGACTGGTCCTAAAATGTTAAAGAGCACGGAAATAGGTTATTTCGTAAGTTTTAGCCCTTTGCGTAAAGGATTAAAGCCGTAGGAGTCAAAAATACCCGAAAGGAAACCAGCACCTTAAATAACTGTTCCTTATTTTTCCATGATACTTATATACGATTTTAAGGTTCCCCACTCCTTGGTCTTCCTCGTACTAGCTGACGGACGGGCCCGATTTAAATATCCAAAATTCTTCGCTGAAAAGTTCATTTTAATCAAGCATAATCAGTTAAAAGCATATATAAAACACGCATAAGTGTCTGCTGACATACGTATACAGCGTAACAGCAGGACTACAGGCCGTATAACCAAAAGGCACCAATGGTATATAATTATGTACATGACAGAAGTTAACACTTCAATAATGGTACCATTATCTCAACAGGAGGACCAATTCAAGCGACTGATCCTTGTGGAAGCAGCCCTTACCAAAGCTAGGAAGCTCAAATTTGAGCAATTTTCAAGCTTAGTTATGAAAAACTAATGCAAACAGAAAGAAACGTCAATACAAACTGAGTCATTATACACTATTTATGTCATTTACGTACGTCATTGTTCCCCGTCCAACCACATCCTTAGAATAAGTCCGTATCCATTCGTATATAAGCACAAACAAAAGGAATCAATAGTTTATATATATATACAAGAAACAAAAATGCTCCTCTGGAGCATGAAAAAAGTAATATGGGTGATGGTGAGGTTGCAAAATCAAGAGAGGACTAGTCTTTAAAATGCTTAATATGGGGCTAGGTTCAAAAATAGAAGAGGACTAGGTTGTGGGCGAATTAATATGGGCACTGCTTCGCCGAACAACCCATATTCGCGGTTTATAAATGTATATCAGTATGCATATCCATCCAGGCTACGTTTAGTTTATAGTTAGTCAAACTTTTCTTCGCGAAACGTTTTATACTAACCAGTGCGTTTTATTCATTTCTACGGAAAATTTATATTTCAAGAGTAATCTTAGGACTCTGACCTTCTATTTCCTCCCTGCTTGAACCAATAGCTTTAGCCTCATCTCCTTAGATCTCTTCTCGTTGCTTCTCAGTTCAACCCGACCAAATGATGATAATTTACGCACATATGTATTCCTAGCTAGTCTAACAGAGTACGTATATGCAAACAACTGTATTCAATGAGTATGTATTCAACTTCTTAAATTTCTTATTACTGACAGAAATTGATAGCTCTGTATGCGACAAAAGCTAAGACGAAGCGTGAAATCCCGCGAATATGGGTTGTTCGGCGAAGCTGTGCCCATATTAATTCGCCCACAACCTAGTCCTCTTCTATTTTTGAACCTAGCCCCATATTAAGCATTTTAAAGACTAGTCCTCTCTTGATTTTGCAACCTCACCATCACCCATATTACTTTTTTCATGCTCCAGAGGAGCATTTTTGTTTCTTGTCCTTCTGTCCTTTTAAAGATTCTCCTCCAAGCGTCTACTGCATCATGGCATTACGCCATTTGTATATAAGCATATAAACTATACACAACCAGCAAATAAGGCTCAGTAAGCCATGACTGGCTTTTTCCTACAGGGGGGGGGGGGGTGGGGGGCCCCCCCCAGAAATCCGTTCCCCCCCAGACTTGGGTCGCCCCCCCAGAATCGCCCCCCCCAGGATTCGGGCCTTCCCCCCCCCCAGAACCCCCCCTACCCTAAAGTGCCCGGAAAAATAGGGTTTTGAGGGCAACGTTTGAAAATTTTTTCCGGCTTCGCCGGGTTTTTACCTATTTTTAAGCATTTTTTAGCTATTTTAAGCTTAAATTTAAGTTAAAAATAGTGAATATTTTAGCTCAGCAGCAAAAAATAGCTATTTTTAGACATTTGTCTAAAAATTTCTACCCCCCCCCAGAAATCCGAGCCCCCCCCCCAGACCTGGGGGGGGGGACCCCCCCCCAGAAATTTTTGCCTAGGAAAAAGCCAGCATGACAGCAGTGATCCAGTTACCAGTTAGTTAGTTAGTTAGTTACCAGTTAGTTTGATACTAAACATGACCAGTTTTAAAAACCTTCATTTTGGACCACCACTGGACCCCCGACTCACAGGCCTCCGTAGTCAGGGCTCACATGTACCGACACTGATAGTATGCCAATCGTTTACCACCACCAGCACCGCCGATTTACTATATATAAATGGGTAACCGCCAAAGGGCCGAAAGAAGCTGTTTTAGGGAGTTTGACCACTGGTCAGTAGGCCACCTAGACCGTAGTGGCCGGTGGTCAATTCCGTCGGTTTCGGCAATATGACCATTGAAACGAGCGTAGTCGATTTACTATATATGCCCCCGACCAAAACGCCGAAAAACGCAGTTTTGGGCCGTTAGACCAGTGGTCAATAGGCCCGGTAGGCTCTAGTGACCAGTGGTCACTTCCGTCGGTTTCGGCAATATGCCCATTGGAACGAGCGTAGTCGATTTACTATATGCCCCCGACCAAAACGCCGAAAAACGCAGTTTTGGGCCGTTTGACCAGTGGTCAATGGGCCGTATAGGCTGAAGTGACCAGTGGTCACTTTCGTCGGTTTCGGCGATATGCCCATTGAAACGAGCGTAGTCGATTTACTATATATGCCCCCGACCGAAACGCCGAAAAACGCAGTTTTAGGCCGTTTGACCAGTGGTCAATAGGCCCCGTAGGCTGTAGTGACCAGTGGTCACTTCCGTCGGTTTCGGCGATATGCCCATTGAAACGAGCGTAGTCGATTTACTATATATGCCCCCGACCAAAACGCCGAAAAACGCAGTTTTAGGCCGTTTGACCAGTGGTCAATAGGCCCCGTAGGCTGTAGTGACCAGTGGTCACTTCCGTCGGTTTCGGCGATATGCCATTGAAACCAGCGTAGTCGATTTACTATATATGCCCCCGACCAAAACGCCGAAAAACGCAGTTTTAGGCCATTTGACCAGTGGTCAATAGGCCCCCTAGGCTGTAGTGACCAGTGGTCACTTCCGTCGGTTTCGGCGATATGCCCATTGAAACGAGCGTAGTCGATTTACTATATATGCCCCCGACCAAAACGCCGAAAAACGCTGTTTAGAGGGAGTTTTCCCAACTTTGACCCTGGGCGAGGAACCACGGGAGCCGTGCTGACCAGTGGTCACTTCGGGCGGTATCGGCAGTATGCTCATCGTTTTCAGCGACCCCGATTTACTATATATGGGTACCACCAAACGGCCGAAAAACGCCATTTTTAGTGATTTTTAGGCCATTTCTAGTAAAAGTGGGACTTAGAAACTTTTCGCCCAAACAGGCCAAAAAATGCAAAGTTTGGGCCCATCTCCTGAAAGCTAGGGAGCAAAATTAAAAAAAAATCCCCCCTCGTTACTTTATGCACCCCGACTGGTAATTTTCAACAAAAGATACTAGACCTCTCCAGCTTCTACCCAGTTCTAGAAAAGTGTGACCAAAATTTGCGAAAAATAGCGGAAGTCCGACTTTGGGACCTTGGCACAGAGCCAAAAGTGGCCAGGTGCCAAAATGACCAAAAAAAGGTAGCATGGGGGGATCCTGTCTACCAACATATGATAGTAGTATGGTGCCAAAATGCCCACATCGTTCCAACACTTAGCCGTAAAATGCATTTCCAATAAGCGTTATTCACCGAGAAAAAAACAAACGCACGGTAACTATCGCCTAGTGCAAAAATTCGAAGTTTCGAATTCGAACAAAAAGTATGGTGGTACTTGTAGTACTACTCGAGTTGTTTACTATGGTAACCTTTTTCCACCGCCGGACCTCTAATTAGCTGGCACCAGGCCAACACGGTCTCCAGGGGGCCGCGCAGACGCCTTTATACCCATATTATGTAGGGGCGCTATCGCGCCCCTACATAATACAAGAAAATAGATTAACATATTGTGGCGGGAATCCTTCAGAAAGAAATAGACACCAACTGAACTGGTATTATAGGGGACGCGATAGCGACCCCCTATAATATGGGTGTGAAAGGTTCAGCGCGGCCCCTAGAGACACGTTCGAGCACCGTGCCAGCTAAATACTCAACGAAACTAGACAAATTTGGTATCGTTGGAATCAGCACGGCGAGTACTACAAGTAGCAAAAACGTTTTGGTCAAAATTTCTAACTTTGAAAATTGCCCGTTACAAGCGGGCCCAACACTGCAGTGTATTACGTAACAGTGCACACAGTTACAAGAAAACACAACCACACAACCACAGACCACAAATCCAAAAAAGCAACTTCTGAGGAAGGTATACGTACATGTATATATATATATATATGTAGTGCTAGTTAAGAGCGTTAGGATTTTGCCAGAGACGAGTAGCTGCTATGAACCCCGTTTGAAGTAGGACTAGTGGTAGTTGGAAGGATAGGTATGGAAGTAGAGCTTACCGCTGATCCTGTGGCCCCAGCAACCCCAGAAGAACCACCGAGTACTGAAGGATTGGTGGTATCAGCCGCAGTAGTAGTAAACTGGGCCATATCAAAATCCTCAAACGTGAAGGTACCACCACCCATCTCTAGGCCCCTGGAGAAACCCTCTCGCATTTCCGCCAGCCGAGAATCCACCAGGGAAATGGCTGCCTCCAAATCCCGGGGATTATCCGGATTATCCTGATCCAGATCTCCGGACCCGGTGCTGAGGGAAGACTGAGAATGAGCATGATGGTAGGTGGGACCCCCAGCCGCGCCCTCATTTGGACCCCCACCATTAAACGGCTTCTGACCAAAGGCATCTCGAGACTCCGCCGCAGAATCCCCAGCCGAGGAAAAAAACAGCTGCTGGGCAGCCTGAAGCCGTTCATTCGCCCGGGGATCAAAATCCTGATCAAAGATCTCCTCAAGCTGATCCATGCTAAGATTCTCCAGGCGACGACTCACTGACGGACCGTTGGCCGACAACAGATTCATCAGATCTAGAGTGGAGCTGGAACTGTCACCGTGGCCCTGAGCCCCGTCGACGGAAGGAAGGCGAAGATTTGGAGGTGGTCCTTTGGGGATCGGAGTGGTGGGTGGGGGTGGGGCAGGGGCCAGCTCTCGCGGTGGTCCTTCCTCCCCATCCTCCGGGAAGGTTTGCCAGCCCTGACAGGAAGGGCGCCTAGCTTCTGTACCTTCAGTTGGGGGTAGCTGCTGGCTGGTTGGAAGGCAGGAGCTAGCAGAGGTCGTGGCCGTGGCCTGGGAAAAACTAGAGGGGTTGGGGGTACCATTGGCCGCACCCGCCGTCGACCCGACGGCCCTAAACTGGGACAGTAGCGTTTTCAGCTCCCGGTTCTCTCGCTCCATCTGGTCAGTCCGCTGCCGCTGGATGATCAGCTGTTTTCTGGTCTCCAAATCTTTGCCATTATTGTCCAGAAATTTACGATAGGCCAGATCAAAGGCCTCTCCGATCGTCAGGGTGATCTCTTCGGCCAGCTTATCACTGAGGAACACGAAACAGTGATGCTCCTCAGTGTTACCCTGTTTGGCGATGAAAGCGAAGACTCGCTTATCCTGCTTATCATCCGCACAGAAGGAGATCCGATGGAGGGGATATTTGTAGAGGATCATCTTGGATCGACCGTCTACAATCTTCACCCCGTCCACGTTGATCCGCAGCTCTACAAGCGGCAGTTTATAGCCACTGGATCGCTTCACCTAGAACAGGACAAAAAGCGAACAAATAAAAATAAAAACAGAAAATTTTTCTGTTCAAACCCCTGTCCTATGTAGAAGACAAAAATAATAAAAAATTTTTTATTTTTTCCAGTTTAAACCAGTCTCCCTGCCTATCCGGATGAAGAAAGCAAAATTCTTTAAGAGACCAACGACTGTAAGAATCTTGAAAGTGAACCAAGAAACGAATTCAGACTTGATCTGGACCCTTTGCAAAGCAAAAAACAAATATTTCTATTTAGACTCCCAGGGTTTCAGAAAGCGGCTGTGGATTGTTTAGTATGATAAGCACGCATCAGTGTACGGTGCATTTCACGGAAAGAATGACCGTTGGCGAAATTGACAAATTGGTGAAATTTCGCGAGAAATCGGCCAATTTCGCCAGTTGCCGAAAAAACTTCTGCGATTGTGTATTTCGCAAACGGGTTGGGCGAAGAATTGTTTCGCCAACTTTTTTCGGACTTTTCGCCAACTTTGCCAAAAGTGCCCAACTCTTCGCGAAATACACAATCGCAGACCACATTTTTTCGCCAACTTTATCGGACTTTTCGGCAACTTTGGCAAACTTTGCCGATTTTTCGCGAAATTTCGCCAATTTATCAATTTCACCAACGATCATTCAAATGTACCGTATATATAACTAACACACCAACACTCAAAGCAAATATTTACTTATATACGTATAATATTGGCGATTATACGACGCAAGTAAAAGGCGAAACGTTAACTGGCCTGAAGCTGAAATTTAATCTTCTGAATGGCTCCTTTGATAACATCAGTGCCTTTGGGCTGTGGCACTTCCACCTCGCCCAGAAATTTAACCGTATAGTCCACCCGACCATGCGACAGAGCGTCGGGTGGGTGGACCCAGTTCTTGTTGTAGGTGGAACCGTCATTGTAGTAAAGGGACCCGCCAGAGGAGCCTCGCTGCTGTCTCTTCAGACTCTGGCTTTGATTCTGGACCCACTTGGCCGCCTTACTGACCGATCCAATCATTAATTGGACATTAAACAAATACCACAATCACAATTAAATACCTGAAAGTACAGCAAGCAATAAACATAGTCGCAGGGTATTTTGTACCAGGGGGAGCGGGCCCGAGTCCCGAAATTGACCTCCCTCCGACAATGAATTTCTCCTCCCCCTGAAATCGCTCCCAACCGGGATTTTTGCTTCCCTCCCGGGATATTTTGGGAGCCCAAATTTTTGCCAAACACAGGCAAATTTTCAACAATTTTCTGGCTTCGCCGGATATTTTTTCTTATATTTTTAGCTTAAATCCTGGCATTTTTGAGAAATTTTTGCTTGTCCACGTGCAAAACATATAGTCAAGCGGGGAAAAACCCATTTTAATATGCGGGAAAAAACCCACCTCCAGTGTGGGCTTACCGGTATGAGCTATATAGGATTTTAATAGCCTATCTTGAAGAGCGTCAAAAATAACCCTAGAGGCTGCATTATTGTTGTTCCCACTGCTTCCCTGCAAATTTTTTGGGACTTTGAAATTTTCGAAAATTTTGGTCCGTCCAAGTGCCGAAATTTGGCAAACTTTGGCTGGCCACCCTGAACTACTGGCAAGACCTAGACCAAAGCGGATTGTATGTATGTGTAGGGCATCTGTTGGGCTTCATGATGATATATGCCACACTGCTCTAACCCCTCCGGTGCGACCTGGGGGCGACCTAGAGTTGGCGGGAAAAAACCCATCGGCGGGAAAAAACCCACTTTTCAAAATTGAATATATTTCTAACCGTTAGCAGGAAAGGTCAAACTAATACATACATTTGTTTAAGGTGGTGATTCCCTTTGGTCACATAAACGTTGCACCATTATTACTCATTCATTACTTGGAGTTAAGAAGCCATTTTTATATCAAAATATAGCTTGACATTTTCTCTTTTTAATGCATGTCATGAAACTAATGTTGCTTTTCTGAAATATTTTTAACACGTTTTAGAAGAAGTATAATTTTCCAGAATTTTTGCAGACTCAAGTAAATTTTTTCGCGAGACATCGGTTATATCATTCGATACCTCCATCAAATAGCTGGGGACGATTTTTTATTTATTGTGAAATCGCTCTTCGTTATAGAGAAATAAGCTGAAATGTGTGCGTAACCGATATTTTGTCTACTTTTTCCGAATGTGTCAAGCGATTACTTTAACTAGAAAGCAGCAATCGGGGCAACTAAAAAATCGTCCCTGGGTATAATTGTGCCGAGCACATTTGTTCAGTAGCAGCCCTCCAGCTTGTATGGTGAATGCTCCACAATCTTTGGAAAAAAATTGGTCGCGTTTTTGCAAAAACTACAGTTTTTATGACAGCAGCCTACGGGATAGCAGTTGGAAGACGATCATGCGTCGGATAATTTGTCCCTGTGAGACCTTCAGATCGACGCCCTTAGTTTGATTTAACGGCTTGTGTAGTTCAAGAAATGTTGGATTATTTGATTTCTGCAAAAATGACAAGTTTTCGACGCCAAAATGAGAAAATCGGCTATATCTCACGGTAGAGAAAAGCTAGAAACTTACTTTAAAAAGCAAAAATGTGAAGCTCAATGAGATCTTTCGAATGAATATAGTCATAGCTGGATAGCAGCTGCCAAACGTTCAGAAATTAAGAAAAACCACTCTGACCGGAAATCTCGAATTTTTGAATCGGGATTGCGCGGAGGGTTTTAGAACGCTAAAAGAACTTATTTCGGAAAGTTTCATCAAATTTCATCTTGATTTACGCCGCCAAACAACAATATGTGCCCAAAAGGAATCACCACCTTAATAGAGCCTATAGATTAAATTGGTATAGGTTTTACCCGGGTTCGTTCTGTTATGGGTGGTCCAGGGGGTCTAAATCGGACATGGTGCCATTTCAAGCCAAAATTTCAATTTTGGCCAAAAATGCTTATTTTTGCCTTAAAATGGGTCTAGTTTGGCTCTAAATACAGGAAAAACTCGTTTTCTACACGATAGGATGCTTAAACTGCCAAAAATAAACACTTTTAAAAAATTTCCAAAATTAGCCTATGTTTATGTGTTAAACATACTAAATTTTGAAAATTCAATTTTTTCTGAAATTTTTCAAAAATTATGTAGGGGCGCTAAATA
>JASAND010010593.1:0-52362 GCA_030248195.1 Trissonchulus latispiculum | reverse complement strand
GTACTAAGAGAATAGGGGGTGGGTAAAAACCAAAACTTTCTTATCTTTTAACCCAAAAATCCGGGACTGGTCCTAGGATGTTAAAGATCACGAAAATAAGGCAGTTGGAAAGTTTCATCTACTTTCATAAAGAATTGAAGCTTGTAGGGTCGAATTTACACAAAGCGATACCAGCACCTTAAAGCCATAAACGTTTAACGTTGATCGTTTACATCTGTATTCAATTACGAATAAAGTTAACTCGGAACATAATGTATCAGCTTCCCTTACTCTTTTAGTTTACACTACAGCATTCAAAGGAAATTTTATATTATTTTATAGCACACCAATTATATACTTTGAATGTAACGTAACTGTTTTATACCTTGTAAATGTTTAAGAAACTTTAAAAAACATTAACCACCCTGAAACATATAGAATAGAATAGGCATGAATTAAAATTTTTTTATTAAATCTTTTGCTAATCTTTTAGCTTGCAAGTAAACTACTGCAATAAAAGAACCTTTTTTTTTTTGGGGGGGGGGGGGGGGGGGGGGGGGGGGGGGGGGGGGGGGAATCCAAAAGTTAATCAATTTTGAACTTTGTTAACTACGTTTTGTCCGAAAACTCTCATCAAATTTTATAATTTACTTTAAAATGCCACTTGGTTCCTCAACATTTAACTTTCCTTCCGTCAATATCAATTCAATCGAATTTGTTAAAGGCACACCCACAACTGTTTTAAGCAAATTAGTCCCAGTTGCTTCTTCGCATTTTATGACACGCTTAATACAAAATAGGCACCGCAGTTATTGTCTTCTTAATGAATTAAGTTTCACTGCAATACGCTTTTTGGAAGCTAGCGACACACGCTCTAAATAAGAAACGGCGATGTTACAATTTTCGTCCCAGTTTCAAATTATTAAACTCACTGATTATTAAAACATTTGAAGAGAAATTCTAAATTTGTTTTTTGTCACTCACAATTATTCAATATGTAATTATGGATTTATGTAGTACATAGGTATATATTCATAATGAGTACTCGGTTTAATAGTTTTCTACCAGACCTAACGTCTACAACTTAATACACAATATGCGTAGCAATAACCCCGGTAATAGCAATATGGCTTGACAAGGGTATTTAAATGTCAAATGTTCGTAGGCCAACGTTTTATCCCTGTGCATTTATTATGTACTCTTTGATAATAGCAATAGTTGACAGTCTCACTTATTCTAATTTTCATGGCCAGAAACAGGTGACTGCCACAAAATCTTTTAGATAAAGCCAGAACTAAACGTAAATAATTTCAATTCAACTTTTACTTAGTGGCAACCATGGGTTCCGACTTCAAACTCTGCAAATCAGGCCTGGCATTTTCAGACCTACTCCTTATTGAATATTAAATTCGCGCTCATGACTTTCTCTTTCTTCTTTCTGATTCATACATATAAAAATGATGAGAAATATATATTTGAAACCGGTCTTTCTGCACTTTATGAACAAACATTAAAATATTTGAAAACTTATCGTCTAGAATAGAATGTTGGACATGGAATGATAGAAAAAGGGGTAACTAAAAGGAGGAATGGAACAAATGCAATGTACAAAGATAAGACTCTGAAGCATATAGGGAATGGTTAGAATGGAATGGGACCATTGGAATGTAAGGCGGAAAAGTGAATGATGAAGTCATTGCTCTTCCGGCTGTTTTAGCGTCAATTGCGCAGTGCGCTTTTGTTGTTCTCCCTTTGACAAATTTTTGCTTCTGCATTAAAAGGAACTCCGTTCTTATTTTAATCAAGAAATTAATTTACATGTTGCGAATTCTTGGTATCGTACACGGCAGGAATCATGTTATTATCAGGTTGAAATTATTTGCGCCCTCCTTGCCAAATTTATGTGCCACTTTCTTTAGTAAAATATCTTGAAGGCCGCTTTCGTGGCTTCTCTTCGCGCAGGATGGCGTTTTTCTGCAATATTTGGAATGATTAAGCCGAAATTAATGAATTAAACAAGTATGTGAATGAATCGTGCATGATCGCAGGAAAGGTTTCAGCAAAAGGGATGGAGTATAAAAACATTCGTAAATAATTCACAAATGAAAGTTTAACTAAGGTACCCCCTTTCAAATTTGAGAAAAACGTGTCAAAAACTAAACTACCTAATTTGTTTTTCCTAATTGCTACAACCTTACATGTCATCAAATTAAAAAGTGCAATTTGTAAAACAAAACTCACATTTCCGCCTCCATTTATATGACCAATTACGTAGTCATTCGACATTGAAAAGTGATAGGTCACGTTTGCGGGTGGGTCCCGATAAATGGAATATTGCAGCAGCGAGTGAACATACGCAAGTGCGTACTAGGTACTGATTTGCGGGGGGGGGGTGTCCACTAGGTACGCAATTGCGGGGTGAGTGGGCCATTAGCGCGCAGAGCATGGCTCTCGAGCTGATTACATAGAGTGTGACGCTTGTCACACTCTTATGTATGATGTACACTTGGTAGTAGTTATATGCCTACACTAAAGATAGTAATGCACGTAGACATGTATGCACACAGTATATAATAGTACATATACCCATAGAAGACACAGCGACATAGCACGTGTATACATACACAGCAGCACTTAAACTTAGCACACTAAACGCACACAGCCACTCACAGTTGCTATAACACTTCGTTTTAGCTGATCTTGTTTTAAGCCCTTGATTGGTGGTAGGCCCCCTCAGAGCCTCAGACGTTTCCCCCCATGCGCTGGGAAGACAGGAGCAGGTGAGCAATGCTTAAATATTATAATATACAACTTGTAGTCACAAGTGGCTACAACTTAGTTCTAACCTCAGCGACAACCACGCTCTGCTACCAAGTGTCACAAGGGCTGGTAGAGGTCTATACAGTTCACAGTGGAAGCGTAGGTAGGCTTAGTCCTTATGACAGTTTACTGTGGATCGTTGCTCATCCTTAGATTCAATGAAGACATATATAACTTTAATGAAGGGAAATCAGGCAGTTACAAATACAGGCAGCGTTCAAAGGCAATAGTCAAGGTAGTTATAGTCAAGGTCTTGGGGACAGGCAACTCAGCACGAAATGGCAGAAAACAGGCTGTCGTTAGCTAATAACCTAAAATAGCCACGCTGTGAAACAGCGTTCCCAACCACGCTCTGCTACCAAGTGTCACAAGGGCTGGTGGAGGTCTATACCGTTGACAGTGGAAGCGTTGTTAGGCAGTCCTTATGACAGTTTACTGTGAATCGTTGCTCTGCTTAAGATACACGGAAGACTTTTCGGATTTATTGAAGGTTTATCAAGCAAGTATATGTATAAAGTCAAAGCTGGGTAGGAATCACTTCTTGCAGAGAGGCTTAACAGAGCGAACAGTCAATGCCACTTCTCACGGAACAGACCATTATTACACGGGACATCGGTTTAAAGTGTTCATTGCCCCGCCCTTCCAGGCTACCGTCCCCTCCCCACTGCGTGGTGGTATCCTTTTGTGTAAATTTGACCTTACAAACTCGAATTCTTTGCGAAAGTGGACGAAACTTTCCAGATATATTATTTTGGTGTTTTTAACATTTTGGGACCAGACCTGCAGTTTTAGGTGAAAAGATAAGAAATTTTTGGTTTTTTGCATCATACTCTCAGTAGACAGTTGATACACCAAATTGGTCGTTATGGATAGAAAAATAGTACAAAAATAAACATTTTTGCTTCTACAAAGCTATATCTAGTGGTAAAGTCAGTATAAGCCAAAAACGATTCTGGGATTAAAAAACGGCCATTTTCGAGGAAATCAGTTTTCTCAAGATTACTCCCGCATGCGAACAATTTTGTTTTTCATATTCAATCGATACACGGTCTAATTGGACATTTTATCAATGCCAATTAGCTGGGATTCGTTGCTTTATGCTTGAAATATGGCTGAAAAACCATTTGGGCACTTTTGTTTTGAACATCGATTTATCAAAAACTACCTAATGGATTCGCGTCATTTTTGGCTGGATGAAAATTCGCACTATGGCGGAGGGCATTGTTCTTAGTTTGAGCTAAAACATTTTCAGTTGCGAGAAAACTGAGTACAAAGTTGCGAAATTTCGTGCCACCACACATTTGCCGAGTTTTCTGGAGTATTGAGACTTGTTGAGCCAAATCCGAAAAATGTCCCACGGCCCGCAAGTCCTTTATATCATGGCACAAAAAGACATTTTGACCCATTCTACAGTTTTGAGAACTCGATGTTCAATAATTTTTGGTCTATATTCAGCCTATCAGACATCAGTGTGTCAGAAAAGTTTTGCTAGTTTTGTGCTGATTTCGCTAGTTTCGTAAGCTCATGTGAAATGTGAATGTACAGATTATAAGCTTTTAAAACTATGTATAAAGCTCTGTCCAACTCCCGAAATTGCGAAAGTTACAGCGTTTCAAAGAATCACCAAAAAAGCACTGCACAAAAGGATACCACCACCTTAAGTAAACAAAAACAGACACATAAACCTGCTAAACCAAATGTTGTTTCTGCGCATAAACATAAAAAATAACAAATATGACTGTGCAGTACAGAAAAATGCAGTCGGACACACTACTAAACAACTAACGTAGTGCCCGAGAGCAAGCAGCATGAACAATATTAGCATGAATACCAGAAAGCAGAACACCAAAACCCAACAGTAGCGACAGGAGCGATAAGCTCTACCCGATGGCGGTATAGTTCGATAACACAACAAGATGAAGCATAGCATAGCATTACGGTTGGTGGCATAGTGGGAATGACTGGGGTAGCCCCCTGTAAAGTAAATGAAGATGGCTTAGCATTGCTAAGCACAGAAGAAACTACTTTGGAGGGTGCAAATCCACTACTCTGGGCACAGCGGAGGCCAATGTGACGGATGGCATTGCAAAGGCAGCAGCGGGCGGACGCAGTGGTTACTGTTGAGGGAATCATACTGACAGGGTATCTTATGGGATCGCAATCAGCAGAACATATGTTACCCTCCGAGACCAAGGAAACAGGGGCTAGTTAAATCAAGTCAAGCAAAAGCCACTTCATTGAGCAGACGCGGTTTGATTGGGCGTGGTGGGTGGTGGCCCATGCGGAGGACTGAACAGGGAAAATATTTTAAGACAGAAATTTAAGAAAACAGTTAACTCCAGTTGGAGTAAGCGAGCTTTATAGTCAGTCCAAGAATAATTCAATTTGTAGGAAACGTATAGACAGGGACTAAAATGACCGTGGATCGCATCGTTTCGCCTCTACAGGAGACGACGGAGAATCAGCGCCAATGGGCAAAAGGGCGGCAATGACTTCATCAACCTTGAGAATAAACGTTAAAATAATCTTATACAGAAGTTCTGGACTAGAATTCCGACCGAGATTAAAAATAGACGCCGCCTCATAAAAAATTAAAGATTAGGGATAATTACTATTCCGACTGATAAAGGAATAATTCGTTAACTACAGTAATTAAATGGAGCAGGCAAATTTAAGTATTCTGATCAGCCATACTAAACAAAACACGGTATACCATGAAAAACGAATTTGCTCGAAATTCGAATCAGACCCCCGACCTACTTGAGCCCTGGATTCTCGGACCTAGCGGTGCATTCCTCTTGCGACGACTTGGATACGACCCAAGTCATTCGACGCAGCCTGCTGGCTGGGTACCAAAGATGTCGGTTCCTGCTTGAACGGAGCCGACAAAGGAATTCCCTCTTGGCGGAGCACCTTGCCTTTTGTCGTCAAGGCGGCAAAGCACCGGATTCGACAACTTAGCCTTATGTCTGTGCTCGGAATCCTGTGCACTAGATGTATCCTTCTGCTATAAACCTAGCTTGTATTAAATGTTCAGAACGGATTAGGCAGAACAGAATTGTCAAAAGTTTGAGCGTAAGGACTACAAATAAAACATAGAATTCAGTCAGAATGTTTCCCATCGAGAAACAATGGAAAACGTTTCTCTTTTCTGAAGCTAGTCCAAGCCAAAAAAGGACAATAATCTCTGCCGCCGCTGACCTTTTCAAAAGTCAAGTCTCAACCCTCTCGAAAACAAAAACCCTCGTACATACTTGTCTATCTTTTCGCCCTCGATTCTAAATTATCAGGATTTTTATCATCTTCATTATTTATTTCACCCACGCCTACCTCACCTGACAAAGCAGGCCGACGACGAAACTTTCATCTCAAGCCGAACATCTCAAATTTCACACAGCAAATCGTAGCCGACGGAACACACACACGCAACACAAGACCACCCCCAGACCAGCTACCGTAGGACCAAGCAGTTCTAGTTAGTTCTACCTACAGTAGAATTTTACTGTCACATAATCTTAAATTAGATTAGATCAGATTAGAAGGATTAGATTATTTACGCTATTCCCATCATAATCATCGTCATTATCAACAGCATCCTCTTAGACCAAATCATTATAAATCATTACAAATGCAGGCCCCCTGAACTTCCTAAACATTAACCCAAATAAATTGCAATTTATATAACATTGTATTCTATTCTTTAAAGTTTACGTCAAAGGCTGTCACATATGATAACTACTTGGAGTCGACATAAACTGCTACAAGTCTTGCTAGATACGTATCCACGTAAGCTGTTACCGTTTATAACAAAGTGTCTCCACTGCAGTTAGTTGCACGTGGACTTGTTGTAACAGACAAAACGACCACTTTTTTTGCAGTAAAAGTAAATAATACTACACCATTTTGCTCTAGTTTAATGAATAGAATGATAATTAAGCCTGATTCACACTGGTGTCTTATGTCTTTTGTCTTATGTCTTAAGGCGTTCACACTGGTGTTTTATGTCTTATGTTTTATGTCTTTTTGTCTTAAGGCAGACTTGGGCTGGGCTCAACTTTAGTCTTACGTCTTAAGGAATAAACCAATCACATTGCAGCTAGTCTAGCCATTGTCAAGTTGATTGGTTGAAAGGATCAAATGCGCTGCCTAAGACAAGAGACAGAAGACAGCAGTGTGAACGGTTCTGTCAAGACATACAACGTAAGACATGAGACATAAGACATAAGACGCCAGTGTGAACCAGTGGGCCGTTTCACGAAGGGCTCATAGCGCTAAGAGCTCCTAAATTTACAACTTATGAGAAACATTAGGAGAATGGTGTTTCACGAAGAGCTCCTAAACTACGAGACTTCCTAGATGGGCTCTTAAAATTAGGAGCCCAAAATCAGGCTCATAACGCACTTTCAAGTGCTAATTGTTCAAATATTTAGCCAAGACAACGATGCAATGTATTGTATTCCTCCAGAAAATTTCTGTAAAAGCCTGTTAGTCATTTTATGAGTTTCAACTGCTGAATATATAGTGTAAATATATAACAATAGATATATGGAATTTCGTCATTATTTTTATCAGAAAATAAGAAACAAGTTAATTTTATCCTTGGCTTTAAATTTGAGAAGGTTCGATTTACATGTTCTATCTATTATCATATTTAGTAGGTGAATAAAATATAAAATCATTTTAACTTGTGAGTCTCTTAACTTTTCCAGCACACCTCATAAGTTCCCAGCGTGAAAATGCTTAGAAAGTTAAGAGAATGGTGCTAAGATGTAGTTATCAGCTAATGTCTAGGAGCAGTTTAAGAGGAGCTTTGTGAAACAGTTTAGGAGCCCTCATAAATTGCTCGTAAGCTGCTCATAAGAGATAAGATAGGAGGGACTTAGGAGCTAGATTTAGGAGCCCTTTGTGAAACGCCCTGCAGGCTTTCAGTTATATTTACTGTAACCTCGTTGTAGCTTCCATCAAACCAGTACCTTCTAAATGCAGATGTATACCAAGGACACTGAACTGATGCTCTCTTCTACCAGCTGAACGCGGCAGTTGTGGTCGAGGACTGCTATGATGGGGTGCACAGATCGATCACTTCTGGGGATACTGGTTACTTCTGGGTGGGATTGCTCATTGACGTCTGCCAGAATGGTAGCCTGCTGATCCAGTGCATGACATGCCGTAGCGATAACTGCATCAACTGCTCCATCAACCGAAACTTGAAATTCCATTGGAAGCCATAAAACTATAATTTTGTAGAAGGTAGTAGCTAATCAACTGACCAACAGCTGTTATCAGTTTAGATTAAGACAACTTCCTAGTTACCTTGTAACTTTCAAGTCGCTTTCACATAGTTATAATTTATGACCAGGATGGCAGCTTCCATCTTTCTTGGAAATTTAGTTGCAATGGGACAACCAAGCTCTTAAAATTTCATACTAACACTTGCATATGCTAGACCATTGACATCATATTTTAGTTCCAACCCGATAGTGACATTTTAACCTCGATAGCCAATAAAACTTTAAATAAATGCTCTTGTTCCTTTCTTAAATATACAATGGTAAAAGCTGTGTTTAATAACTAAAGACCTCATTGCAGTTTACTATACGAGGGATAAAAATAAATGGACACAAATGCATTATATGAGTATGCTTTGTGGACATAATGCATTAAATGAGATAGCTAATTTGAAAAAGTTTTTAAATAGTTTTTACAAACTTATTGTTCATAAATGTCTATGAAGTGTTGCAGAGTGTTATTGAAGACGAATGGATGATCGACCAACTCGACAAAGTATGATCGATTACAAACTTAATTGTCTCATTCTGATTTTAATGCAGAAGGTGGATTAATTGAAACAATTTTGAAAACTTAGAAGCAGGTAGAAATAACAATGGTGTTGACGACCATAGCCGGGGCAATAAAATGCAAGTCCTAATGACTTTATTACATTGCAATGCAGTTTCCAATTAACGGACGGAAGGGTCAACAGTAGTACACAGTTTAAAGTCCGTGTTGAGCCAGTGTATATTGATAATTGATTTTTGTTGCAAAATGGAAATTAAATTTGGATCAAAGACTATCCTAAACTTAAAATTAATTAACATATAATTTTTAATTTGTTTGCTTTGTAGATCTTATCTCATCCTGTCTTTTATTGAATTGGATCCTATTCGGCAGTCTAAATTGTTGGTTTTATGTAGTTGTACAAAAGCCACGTAAACATAGATCTTTGCTTGACATTTCTGCCAGTCTTAAAACTGGAAACTGCGCAGCAGGGTACGCGATAAATTGGGGTTTCCACTGCTTTTAAAGCCAAGACAAGCCAAGAAGAACATAACCTGTATAGATCTTAAAGTCAATGTTACATTTCGACAAATAATCTTTCGTCAGCTATGTATTAAAGATTTCTCCCAGTAGGGCGCCATTTCATTTGGGCACCACTATATCTTCTCTCACTGCAGTTACTATTTAATGCCAAATTAAAGAAATGAAAGTTGTACACCACCAGGCACCCGAAAAATTCGGGCACCTGGCGGGGTTCGAACCCGCGTCTTCTGCTTAACGCGCAGACGCTCTAACCAACTGCGTGCTTCAGTAGAAAGAGCGGAAGACCGAAAACGAGCCCAATGTGTACAACTTTTCAACGCACAAGTGCATTGCACACTGCAAGTGGAAAGAGTTTCATAAGGGCACTGCACTTAAAGAAATTCACATTGTTTTGAAATTAATATGAATTGAATTAATAACATAGATACTATGTCATTGTACATTGACAGAATTATTTAATTTCGTAGCAATTAAGTATGTTTTTAAAGTTTTGGGTTTATATTGAAAAATTTTAATTTTTTTATATATTCCAGCATTTTTGCTTTTTGCATCAATACCTACGAGCAATATTCCCAGCTTACTCGACGCTTTAGAAAGAATTCATTTTTTAAAAAGTTTCCAATTTCAGATAAAATGTGTATTTACTCGAAAATTTAAGAAATTATCTGGCTGTGCTGAAATACGTTTATTTCATCTTTGTTTTCACGAACAAAATTAAAAATTTTCTGGTTTATTTTTAGGCCAAAATTTATGGGCGGGCTTCGTCGATTCGGTTATCGATGGGGGGGCATATTTTTGGAAAATTTTCAAATTTTTTTGCGGATTTTTGTGGAAAAGCTGCTGAAAATCAATAAAAAATGACTAATTTTAAGTGGTTTTTATGCTAAAATAGTGAAAATTTCGCTAACAATCCGGCGAAAATTTTTTGAAAATTTAGGGTAACAATGGTAAAATTTGGCAATTTTTGGAGTTACGGGGGGAGGTAGGACTTCTGGGGGCCATTTCATGGAGGACTCCTCAAACGGGGGGAGGTCTGTTTAGAAAACTATCCATAACCCGAAAAAGATGGTAACCATGTGGTGCGTATCGCACTAGCCTGTCATCAGGCAAAAATCGGCACTGTGTCTTTGAAGCTCTGCTCGGAAAATGCAGGCTTGACAGGTTAACAGAAATGGACAGGCTAAGGCCTACTTGATATACTAACGTCTGGGACAGTAGCATCTGGGAATAGAGAGTTTTAGCTAATGCACTCAGTTTCGTGATGGAAAACAAACACGACAACAAAACCTATTACAGTGGCATTAGAAGTAGTGTGTTTTTATGTTTTGCCATCACGAAATGGGGGCCGCAATGCCCCCCCCCCCTTTTCATCCTATGTGACTGTTGTCTTTTTCATACTTCGCCCCGTTAAATTTGCTTTAAACGATTCGTTTTCCTTCCCTCCCCTGCATACCTTAATACAGTGGCATTAAAAATTTGTGTGTGTTTATGTTTTGCCATCATTACCGTCACCTTTCATCCTATGAAACTGTTGTGTTTTTTCAAACTTCACCCCATTAAATTTGCTTTAAATGATTCGTTTTCCTCCCCCCTCCCCCTTTCATTAGAAGTAGTGTGTTTTTATGTTTTGCCATCATAACCCCCCTTGCTTTAAATGATTCGTTTTCCTTCTTCCTTCCCTCCTCATCCGCCCCGCTCCTTCCCCGCTCCACCCCATTTTCCAGCCCAAATTAGCTAACGTTTTGGGTCCACGGTTTATGCAAGTTTCCCTGGAACGTAAGGTCTCGGGGGGACGTGGGATTTTGTGGTCGAGCCCCGAAATGTGATGGGGAGTCCCCCAAATTGCCACCAAGAAGTCCCCGATTTCGCGAAATTCGATTTTTTCGATTCGTAAGGGGGGCGGAAAGGAAACCGAAATTTTTTTGTCTTCGCTTTTGCTAAAAAATTGTATTCAGGGCTTTCCGACGTCGCAGAACACGAAACTGAAGCTAGTTCTTAGATCCAGCTTTTCGTTAGCTGAGTATAAGCTTACATCTTAAATCTTAATACAACTTTAGTTTATACTGAGCAAACGAAAAACTGAATCGAAAAACGGATTTCAGATTCGTGCTCTACGACATCGAAAATCCCTGAATACAGATTTTCAGCAAAATTGAAGACAACAAATTTTTCGGCTCCTCTTGATCCCCTCCCCCTTACGAATCGAAAAAAATCGAATTTCGCGAAATCGAAAAATTTTGCGATATTTGAACTCAGTGTGGTCGAAAAGATACCCATACCAAATTTCAGCTCATTTGATCAAGTTTTGCGGAATCTGGGCCTGGAGTGGGTTATCCTGAAAAGATCCCAATATTTTCCGTTCAAGCCTAAATCAAATCAAATCGAAAACGGAGTAGAGGAGTCTGTTAAGGTTAGATTCCCTCCTGTCGTCCAAACGGAAGTTGTAGGTTGAATAGATTCCCGGACCGAGATTGTATTTAGTTCTGATTTTATCCCAATTTCGAGTATAAAGGTTCCTAATCGGTTCAGGTAGTTGTTCCAGGTAGTCTTCTGGGGGCTCTGGCGGATCTTCTTTAGGGAGCAGTAACCGAGGGCATTTTCTTTGCATAAGTGCTTTATCGAAAATAGCATGTATTCCCGTGACCATCTAATCCCTTTTGTGTTCTAAATTTACTTGTACAACGTTGGCTTGGATACTCAGGTTCTTGCTTGCATGTATGGGTTTTCTTAGTGTCTTCTCGACTGAAACTCTTCCCACATTTCTCACAGGTTGCTTTTTCTCCGTCGTGCTTCTCCTTAACATGTCTAGTGAGATTATACCTCCGGGTAAACATCCTCCCACAGAATTCACAGACAAAGCTTTCCATCGTTGTATCTTTCAGAGTTTAATAGAGCTCTCAAAAACCGACCGCTCGCGATGACGATCAAGCCAGACTGACGCTATATCGAAATTTTCACCCGCTATATGGCTGGGTGTTTGTGAGGGCGTACAGGATGTATGAAAGAAACTAGTAGTATGACTGGGTGTATGACTGGCAGTATGTGTGGGCGTACTAGTAGTGTGCTAGAAGTACTGGAGGTAGGGTTTAAAAAATTATATAAAGGGTGAAAATTTCGATATAGCGTCAGTCTGACTTGATCGTCGTCGCGAGCGGTCGGGTTTAGAGAGCCTATTAAACTCTGAAAGATACAACGATGGATGGATACAACAACGACTTATGCAAAGAAAATGCCCCCGGTTACTGCTCCCTAAAGAAGATTTGCCAGAGCCCCCAGAAGACTACCTGGAACAACTACCTGAACCTTTATATTCGAAATTGGGATAAAATCAGAACTACATACAATCTCGGTCCGGGACTCTATTCAACCTACAACTTCCGTTTGGACGAGACAGGAGGGAATCTAACCTTGAGAAACTCCTCTACTCCGTTTTCGATTTGATTTGATTTAGGCTTGAACGGAAAATATTGGGATCTTTTCAGGATAACCCACTCCAGGCCCAGATTCCGCAAAACTTGATCAAATGAGCTGAAATTTGGTATGGGTATCTTTTCGACCACACTGAGTTCAAATATCGCAAAATTTTTCGATTTCGCGAAATTCGATTTTTTTCGATTCGTAAGGGGGAGGGGATCAAGAGGAGCCGAAAAATTTGTTGTCTTCAATTTTGCTGAAAATCTGTATTCAGGGATTTTCGATGTCGTAGAGCACGAATCTGAAATCCGTTTTTCGATTCAGTTTTCGTTTGCTCAGTATAAACTAAAGTTGTACTAAGATTTAAGATGTAAGCTTATACTCAGCTAACGAAAAGCTGGATCAAGAACTAGCTTCAGTTTCGTGTTCTGCGACGTCGGAAAACCCTGAATACAATTTTTTAGCAAAAGCGAAGACAAAAAAATTTCGGTTTCCTTTCCGCCCCCCTTACGAATCGAAAAAATCGAATTTCGCGAAATCGGGGACTTCTTGGTGGCAATTTGGGGGACTCCCCATCACATTTCGGGGCTCGACCACAAAATCCCACGTCCCCCCGAGACCTTACGTTCCAGGGAAACTTGCATAAACCGTGGACCCAAAACGTTAGCTAATTTGGGCTGGAAAATGGGGTGGAGCGGGGATGGAGCGGGGCGGATGAGGAGGGAAGGAAGAAGGAAAACGAATCATTTAAACCACGGGGGGTTATGATGGCAAAACATAAAAACACACTACTTCTAATGAAAGGGGGAGGGGGGAGGAAAACGAATCATTTAAAGCAAATTTAATGGGGTGAAGTTTGAAAAACACAACAGTTTCATAGGATGAAAGGTGACGGAATTGTAATGATGGCAAAAACATAAACACACACAAATTTTTTAATGCCACTGTATTAAGGTATGCAGGGGAGGGAAGGAAAACGAATCTTTTAGGAAGCAAATTTAACAGGGCGAAGTATGAAAAAGACAACAGTCACATAGGATGAAAAGGGGGGGCTGCGGCCCCATTTCGTGATGGCAAAACATAAAAACACACTACTTCTAATGCCACTGTAATAGGTTTTGTTGTCGTGTTTGTTTTCCATCACGAAACTGAGTGCATTAGCTAAAACTCTCTATTCCCAGATGCTACTGTCCCAGACGTTAGTATATCAAGTAGGCCTTAGCCTGTCCATTTCTGTTAACCTGTCAAGCCTGCATTTTCCGAGCAGAGCTTCAAAGACACAGTGCCGATTTTTGCCTGATGACAGGCTAGTGCGATACGCACCACATGGTTACCATCTTTTTCGGGTTATGGATAGTTTTCTAAACAGACCTCCCCCCATTTGAGGAGTCCTCCATGAAATGCCCCCCATAAGTCCTACCTCCCCCCGTAACTCCAAAAATTGCCAAATTTTACCATTGTTACCCTAAATTTTCAAAAAATTTTCGCCGGATTGTTGGTGAAATTTTCACTATTTTATATAAAAACCACTTAAAATTAGTCATTTTTTATTGATTTTCAGCAGCTTTTCCACAAAAATCCGCAAAAAAATTTGAAAATTTTCCAAAAATATGCCCCCCCATCGATAACCGAATCGACGAAGCCCGCCCATAAATTTTGGCCTAAAAATAAACCAGAAAATTTTTAATTTTGTTCGTGAAAACAAAGATGAAATAAACGTATTTCAGCACAGCCAGATAATTTCTTAAATTTTCGAGTAAATACACATTTTATCTGAAATTGGAAACTTTTTAAAAAATGAATTCTTTCTAAAGCGTCGAGTAAGCTGGGAATATTGCTCGTAGGTATTGATGCAAAAAGCAAAAATGCTGGAATATATAAAAAAATTAAAATTTTTCAATATAAACCCAAAACTTTAAAAACATACTTAATTGCTACGAAATTAAATAATTCTGTCAATGTACAATGACATAGTATCTATGTTATTAATTCAATTCATATTAATTTCAAAACAATGTGAATTTCTTTAAGTGCAGTGCCCTTATGAAACTCTTTCCACTTGCAGTGTGCAATGCACTTGTGCGTTGAAAAGTTGTACACATTGGGCTCGTTTTCGGTCTTCCGCTCTTTCTACTGAGCACGCCAGTTGGTTAGAGCGTCTGCGCGTTAAGCAGAAGACGCGGGTTCGAACCCCGCCAGGTGCCCGAATTTTCGGGTGCCTGGTGAGAATGTACAACTTTCATTTCTTTAATTTGGCATTAAATAGTAACTGCAGTGAGAGAAGATATAGTGGTGCCCAAATGAAATGGCGCCCTACTGGGAGAAATCTTTACTACATAGCTGACGAAAGATTATTTGTCGAAATGTAACATTGACTTTAAGATCTATACAGGTTATGTTCTTCTTGGCTTGTCTTGGCTTTAAAAGCAGTGGAAACCCCAATTTATCGCGTACCCTGCTGCGCAGTTTCCAGTTTTAAGACTGGCAGAAATGTCAAGCAAAGATCTATGTTTACGTGGCTTTTGTACAACTACATAAAACCAACAATTTAGACTGCCGAATAGGATCCAATTCAATAAAAGACAGGATGAGATAAGATCTACAAAGCAAACAAATTAAAAATTATATGTTAATTAATTTTAAGTTTAGGATAGTCTTTGATCCAAATTTAATTTCCATTTTGCAACAAAATCAATTATCAATATACACTGGCTCAACACGGACTTTAAACTGTGTACTACTGTTGACCCTTCCGTCCGTTAATTGGAAACTGCATTGCAATGTAATAAAGTCATTAGGACTTGCATTTTATTGCCCCGGCTATGGTCGTCAACACCATTGTTATTTCTACCTGCTTCTAAGTTTTCAAAATTGTTTCAATTAATCCACCTTCTGCATTAAAATCAGAATGAGACAATTAAGTTTGTAATCGATCATACTTTGTCGAGTTGGTCGATCATCCATTCGTCTTCAATAACACTCTGCAACACTTCATAGACATTTATGAACAATAAGTTTGTAAAAACTATTTAAAAACTTTTTCAAATTAGCTATCTCATTTAATGCATTATGTCCACAAAGCATACTCATATAATGCATTTGTGTCCATTTATTTTTATCCCTCGTATAGTAAACTGCAATGAGGTCTTTAGTTATTAAACACAGCTTTTACCATTGTATATTTAAGAAAGGAACAAGAGCATTTATTTAAAGTTTTATTGGCTATCGAGGTTAAAATGTCACTATCGGGTTGGAACTAAAATATGATGTCAATGGTCTAGCATATGCAAGTGTTAGTATGAAATTTTAAGAGCTTGGTTGTCCCATTGCAACTAAATTTCCAAGAAAGATGGAAGCTGCCATCCTGGTCATAAATTATAACTATGTGAAAGCGACTTGAAAGTTACAAGGTAACTAGGAAGTTGTCTTAATCTAAACTGATAACAGCTGTTGGTCAGTTGATTAGCTACTACCTTCTACAAAATTATAGTTTTATGGCTTCCAATGGAATTTCAAGTTTCGGTTGATGGAGCAGTTGATGCAGTTATCGCTACGGCATGTCATGCACTGGATCAGCAGGCTACCATTCTGGCAGACGTCAATGAGCAATCCCACCCAGAAGTAACCAGTATCCCCAGAAGTGATCGATCTGTGCACCCCATCATAGCAGTCCTCGACCACAACTGCCGCGTTCAGCTGGTAGAAGAGAGCATCAGTTCAGTGTCCTTGGTATACATCTGCATTTAGAAGGTACTGGTTTGATGGAAGCTACAACGAGGTTACAGTAAATATAACTGAAAGCCTGCAGGGCGTTTCACAAGAGGCTCCTAAATCTAGCTCCTAAGTCCCTCCTATCTTATCTCTTATGAGCAGCTTACGAGCAATTTATGAGGGCTCCTAAACTGTTTCACAAAGCTCCTCTTAAACTGCTCCTAGACATTAGCTGATAACTACATCTTAGCACCATTCTCTTAACTTTCTAAGCATTTTCACGCTGGGAACTTATGAGGTGTGCTGGAAAAGTTAAGAGACTCACAAGTTAAAATGATTTTATATTTTATTCACCTACTAAATATGATAATAGATAGAACATGTAAATCGAACCTTCTCAAATTTAAAGCCAAGGATAAAATTAACTTGTTTCTTATTTTCTGATAAAAATAATGACGAAATTCCATATATCTATTGTTATATATTTACACTATATATTCAGCAGTTGAAACTCATAAAATGACTAACAGGCTTTTACAGAAATTTTCTGGAGGAATACAATACATTGCATCGTTGTCTTGGCTAAATATTTGAACAATTAGCACTTGAAAGTGCGTTATGAGCCTGATTTTGGGCTCCTAATTTTAATAGCCCATCTAGGAAGTCTCGTAGTTTAGGAGCTCTTCGTGAAACACCATTCTCCTAATGTTTCTCATAAGTTGTAAATTTAGGAGCTCTTAGCGCTATGAGCCCTTCGTGAAACGGCCCACTGGTTCACACTGGCGTCTTATGTCTTATGTCTCATGTCTTACGTTGTATGTCTTGACAGAACCGTTCACACTGCTGTCTTCTGTCTCTTGTCTTAGGCAGCGCATTTGATCCTTTCAACCAATCAACTTGACAATGGCTAGACTAGCTGCAATGTGATTGGTTTATTCCTTAAGACGTAAGACTAAAGTTGAACCCAGCCCAAGTCTGCCTTAAGACAAAAAGACATAAAACATAAGACATAAAACACCAGTGTGAACGCCTTAAGACATAAGACAAAAGACATAAGACACCAGTGTGAATCAGGCTTAATTATCATTCTATTCATTAAACTAGAGCAAAATGGTGTAGTATTATTTACTTTTCTGCAAAAGTGGTCGTTTTGTCTGCTACAACAAGTCCACGTGCAACTAACTGCAGTGGAGACACTTTGTTATAAACGGTAACAGCTTACGTGGATACGTATCTAGCAAGACTTACAGGTTTATGTCGACTCCAAGTAGTTATCATATGTGACAGCCTTTGACGTAAACTTTAAAGAATAGAATACAATGTTATATAAGTTGCAATTGATTTGGGTTAATGTTTAGGAAGTTCAGGGGGTCGCATTTGTAATGATTTATAATGATTTGGTCTAAGAGGATGCTGTTGATAATGACGATGATTATGATGGGAATAGCGTAAATAATCTAATCCCTTCTAATCTGATCTAATCTAATTTAAGATTATGTGACAGTAAAATTCTACTGTAGGTAGAACTAACTAGAACTGCTTGGTCCTACGGTAGCTGGTCTGGGGTGGTCTTGTGTTGCGTGTGTGTGTTCCGTCGGCTACGATTTGCTGTGTGAAATTTGAGATGTTCGGCTTGAGATGAAAGTTTCGTCGTCGGCCTGCTTTGTCAGGTGAGGGTAGGCGTGGGTGAAATAAATAATGAAGATGATAAAAATCCTGATAATTTAGAATCGAGGGTGAAAGATAGACAAGTATGTACGAGGGTTTTGTTTTCGAGAGGGTTGAGACTTGACTTTTGAAAAGGTCAGCGGCGGCAGAGATTATTGTCCTTTTTTGGCTTGGACTAGCTTCAGAAAAGAGAAAACGGTTTTCCATTGTTTCTCGATGGGAAACATTCTGACTGAATTCTATGTTTTATTTGTAGTCCTTACGCTCAAACTTTTGACAATTCTGTTCTGCCTAATCCGTTCTGAACATTTAATACAAGCTAGGTTTATAGCAGAAGGATACATCTAGTGCACAGGATTCCGAGCACAGACATAAGGCTAAGTTGTCGAATCCGGTGCTTTGCCGCCTTGACGACAAAAGGCAAGGTGCTCCGCCAAGAGGGAATTCGCTTGTCGGCTCCGTTCAAGCAGGAACCGACATCTTTGGTACCCAGCCAGCAGGCTGCGTCGAATGACTTGGGTCGTATCCAAGTCGTCGCAAGAGGAATGCACCGCTAGGTCCGAGAATCCAGGGCTCAAGTAGGTCGGGGGTCTGATTCGAATTTCGAGCAAATTCGTTTTTCATGGTATCCGTGCTTTGTTTAGTATGGCTGATCACATACTGAAATTTGCCTGCTCCATTTAATTACTGTAGTTAACGAATTATTCTCTATCAGTCGGAATAGTAATTATCCCTAATCTTTAATTTTTTATGAGGCGGCGTCTATTTTAATCTCGGTCGGAATTCTAGTCCAGAACTTCTGTATAAGATTATTTTAACGTTTAAGGTTGATGAAGTCATTGCCGCCCTTTTGCCCATTGGCGCTGATTCTCCGTCGTCTCCTGTAGAGGCGAAACGATGCGATCCACGGTCATTTTAGTCCCTGTCTATACGTTTCCTACAAATTGAATTATTCTTGGACTGACTATAAAGCTCGCTTACTCCAACTGGAGTTAACTGTTTTCTTAAATTTCTGTGTTAAAATATTTCTCCACTTGCTCAGCTGTCCTCCGCATGGGCCACCACCCACCACGCCCAATCAACCCGCGTCTGCTCAATGAATTGGCTTTTGCTTGACTTGATTTAACTAGCCCCCTGTTTCCTTGGTCTCGGAGGGTAACATATGTTCTGCTGATTGCGATCCCATAAGATACCCTGTCAGTATGATTCCCTCAACAGTAACCACTGCGTCCGCCCGCTGCTGCCTTTGCAATGCCATCCGTCACATTGGCCTCCGCTGTGCCCAGAGTAGTGGATTTGCACCCTCCAAAGTAGTTTCTTCTGTGCTTAGCAATGCTAAGCCATCTTCAGCCACTTTACAGGGGGCTACCCCAGTCATTCCCACTATGCCACCAACCGTAATGCTATGCTATGTCCTTCATCTTGTTGTGTTATCGAATGCTACCGCCGTATCGGGTAGAGCTTATCGCTCCTGTCGCTACTGTTGGGTTTTGGTTGTTCTGCTTTCTGGTATTCATGCTAATATTGTTCATGCTGCTTGCTCTCAAGCACTACGTTAGTTGTTTGGGAGTGTGTCCGACTGCATTTTTCTGTACTGCACAGTCATATTTGTTATTTTTTTTATGTTTATGCGCAGAAACAACATTTGGTTTTTTTTAGCAGGTTTATGTGTCTGTTTTTGTTTACTTAAGGTGGTGGTATCCTTTTGTGCAGTGCTTTTTTGGTGATTCTTTGAAAACGCTGTAACTTTCGCAATTCCGGGAGTTGGACAGAGCTTTATACATAGTTTTAAAAGCTTATAATCTGTACATTCACATTTCACATGAGCTTACGAAACTAGCGAAATCAGCACAAAACTAGCAAAACTTTTCTGACACACTGATGTCTGATAGGCTGAATATAGACCAAAAATTATTGAACATCGAGTTCTCAAAACTGTAGAATGGGTCAAAATGTCTTTTTGTGCCATGATATAAAGGACTTGCGGGCCGTGGGACATTTTTCGGATTTGGCTCAACAAGTCTCAATACTCCAGAAAACTCGGCAAATGTGTGGTGGCACGAAATTTCGCAACTTTGTACTCAGTTTTCTCGCAACTGAAAATGTTTTAGCTCAAACTAAGAACAATGCCCTCCGCCATAGTGCGAATTTTCATCCAGCCAAAAATGACGCGAATCCATTAGGTAGTTTTTGATAAATCGATGTTCAAAACAAAAGTGCCCAAATGGTTTTTCAGCCATATTTCAAGCATAAAGCAACGAATCCCAGCTAATTGGCATTGATAAAATGTCCAATTAGACCGTGTATCGATTGAATATGAAAAACAAAATTGTTCGCATGCGGGAGTAATCTTGAAAACTGATTTCCTCGAAAATGGCCGTTTTTAATCCCAGAATCGTTTTTGGCTTATACTGACTTTACCACTAGATATAGCTTTGTAGAAGCAAAAATGTTTATTTTTGTACTATTTTTCTATCCATAACGACCAATTTGGTGTATCAACTGTCTACTGAGAGTATGATGCAAAAAACCAAAAATTTCTTATCTTTTCACCTAAAACTGCAGGTCTGGTCCCAAAATGTTAAAAACACCAAAATAATATATCTGGAAAGTTTCGTCCACTTTCGCAAAGAATTCGAGTTTGTAAGGTCAAATTTACACAAAAGGATACCACCACGCAGTGGGGAGGGGACGGTAGCCTGGAAGGGCGGGGCAATGAACACTTTAAACCGATGTCCCGTGTAATAATGGTCTGTTCCGTGAGAAGTGGCATTGACTGTTCGCTCTGTTAAGCCTCTCTGCAAGAAGTGATTCCTACCCAGCTTTGACTTTATACATATACTTGCTTGATAAACCTTCAATAAATCCGAAAAGTCTTCCGTGTATCTTAAGCAGAGCAACGATTCACAGTAAACTGTCATAAGGACTGCCTAACAACGCTTCCACTGTCAACGGTATAGACCTCCACCAGCCCTTGTGACACTTGGTAGCAGAGCGTGGTTGGGAACGCTGTTTCACAGCGTGGCTATTTTAGGTTATTAGCTAACGACAGCCTGTTTTCTGCCATTTCGTGCTGAGTTGCCTGTCCCCAAGACCTTGACTATAACTACCTTGACTATTGCCTTTGAACGCTGCCTGTATTTGTAACTGCCTGATTTCCCTTCATTAAAGTTATATATGTCTTCATTGAATCTAAGGATGAGCAACGATCCACAGTAAACTGTCATAAGGACTAAGCCTACCTACGCTTCCACTGTGAACTGTATAGACCTCTACCAGCCCTTGTGACACTTGGTAGCAGAGCGTGGTTGTCGCTGAGGTTAGAACTAAGTTGTAGCCACTTGTGACTACAAGTTGTATATTATAATATTTAAGCATTGCTCACCTGCTCCTGTCTTCCCAGCGCATGGGGGGAAACGTCTGAGGCTCTGAGGGGGCCTACCACCAATCAAGGGCTTAAAACAAGATCAGCTAAAACGAAGTGTTATAGCAACTGTGAGTGGCTGTGTGCGTTTAGTGTGCTAAGTTTAAGTGCTGCTGTGTATGTATACACGTGCTATGTCGCTGTGTCTTCTATGGGTATATGTACTATTATATACTGTGTGCATACATGTCTACGTGCATTACTATCTTTAGTGTAGGCATATAACTACTACCAAGTGTACATCATACATAAGAGTGTGACAAGCGTCACACTCTATGTAATCAGCTCGAGAGCCATGCTCTGCGCGCTAATGGCCCACTCACCCCGCAATTGCGTACCTAGTGGACACCCCCCCCCGCAAATCAGTACCTAGTACGCACTTGCGTATGTTCACTCGCTGCTGCAATATTCCATTTATCGGGACCCACCCGCAAACGTGACCTATCACTTTTCAATGTCGAATGACTACGTACTTGGTCATATAACTGGAGGCGGAAATGTGAGTTTTATTTTACAAATTGCACTTTTTAATTTGATGCCATCTAAGGAGGAGCAATAAGGCAAAAACAAATTAGGTAGTTTAGTTTTTCACACGTTTTTCTCCAACTTGAAAGGGGTACCTTAGTTAAACTTGCATTGGTGAATTATTTATGAATGTTTTTATACTTCATCCCTTTTGCTGAATCCTTTCCTGCGATAGTTCAGTCTGTACCTGCACGATTCATTCACATATTTGTTTAATTCATTATTTTCAGTTTAATCTTTCCCCGTATTGCAGAAAAACGCCCTCCTGGGCGGAGAGGAGCCACGAAAACGACGCTTGCCAAGATATTTTACTAAAAAGTGGCACATAAATTTGGCAAGGAGGGGCGCAAATAATTTCAACTGATAATAACAATTGCCGTGTACGCTACCAAGAATTCGCAACATGTAAATTAATTTCTTGATTAAAATAAGAACGGGTTCCTTTTAATGCGAAGCAAAAATTTGTCAAAAGGGGGAACAACAAAAGCGCACTGCGCAATTGGCGCTAAAACAGCCGGAAGAAATGAGTTCATCATTCCCACTTTTCCGCCTTACATTCCAATGGTCCCATTCCATTCTAACCATTCCCTATATGCTTCGAGTCTTATCTTTGTACATTGCATTTATTCCATTCCTCCTTTTAGTTACCCCTTTTTCTATCATTCCATGTCCAACATTCTATTCTAGACGATAAGTTTTCAAATATTTTAATGTTTGTTCATAAAGTGCAGAAAGAACAGTTTAAATATATATTTCATATCATTTTTATATGTATGAATCAGAAAGAAGAAGAAAGTCATGAACCCGAATTTAATATTCAATAAGGAGTAGGTCTGAAAATGCCAGGCCTGATTTGCAGAGTTTGAAGTCGGAACCCATGGTTGCCACTAAGTAAAAGTTGAATTGAAATTATTTACGTTTAGTGCTGGCTTTATCTAAAAGATTTTGTGGCAGTCACCTGTTTCTGGCCATGAAAATTAGAATAAGTGAAAACGTTAAATATTGCTATTATCAAGAGTACATAATAAATGCACGGGGATAAAACGTTGGCCTAGGAACATTTGACATTTAAATACCCTTGTCAAGCCATATTGCTATTACCAGGGGTTATTGCTACGCATATTGTGTATTAAGTTGTAGACGTTAGGTCTGGTAGAAAACTATTAAACCGAGTACTCATTATGAATATATACCTATGTACTACATAAATCCATAATTACATATTGAATAATTGTGAGTGACAAAAAACAAATTTAGAATTTCTCTTCAAATGTTTTAATAATCAGTGAGTTTAATAATTTGAAACTGGGACGAAAATTGTAACATCGCCATTTGCTTATTTAGAGCGTGTGTCGCTAGCTTCCAAAAAGCGTATTGCAGTGAAACTTAATTCATTAAGAAGACAATAACTGCGGTGCCTATTTTGTATTAAGCGTGTCATAAAATGCGAAGAAGCAACTGGGACTAATTTGTTTAAAACAGTTGTGGGTGTGCTAGCAACAAATTGACAGATGATATTGACGGAAGGAAAGTTAAATGTTGAGGAACCAAGTCACATTTTAAAGTAAATCATAAAATTTGATGAGAGTTTTCGGACAAAACGTAGTTAACAAAGTTCGAAATTGATTAACTTTTGGATTTAAAGGGTTCTTTTATTGCAGTAGCGAATTTGCAAACTAAAAGATTAGCAAAAGATTTAATAAAAAAATTTTAATTCATGCCTATTCTATTCTATATGTTTCAGGGTGGTTAATGTTTTTAAAGTTTCTTAAACATTTACAAGGTATAAAACAGTTACGTTACATTCAAAGTATATAATTGGTGTGCTATAAAATAATATAAAATTTCCTTTGAATGCTGTAGTGTAAACTAAAGGGGAAACGGAAGCTGATACATTATGTTCCGAGTTAACTTTATTCGTAATTGAATACAGATGTAAACGATCAACGTTAAACGTTTATGGCTTTAAGGTGCTGGTATCGCTTTGTGTAAATTCGACCCTACAAGCTTCAATTCTTTATGAAAGTAGATGAAACTTTCCAACTGCCTTATTTTCGTGATCTTTAACATCCTAGGACCAGTCCCGGATTTTTAGGTTCAAAGATAAGAAAGTTTTGGTTTTTACCCGTATTCTCTTAGTACATAGTCGCTACACCGGATTGGTTGTGATAGCTAGAAAGAGGGCACCAAAATTCAGTCTGTCAGATGTCAGCATGTCGGAAGTTTTTTGCTATTTTTTGCCAATTTTGCTAGTTTCGTAAGCTCATGTTAATGTGCAGATAATAAACTTTAAAACGACGTATAAAGCTCTTTCCAACTCTCAAAATTGCGAAAGTTATAGCGTTTCGAAAAATCACCACAAGATCACAGCACAAAAGGATACCAGCACCTTATGAGAACTAGTGATTAAGGCAAGGAATGAAGAAGGAAATGAAGTTGATGAATATATAGCTTTATTAATGCAAATGCAAAGAATGTTTGATTAAGGATAATTTATCTGTTGTAGCATGGCGAATAACCATCAGTTGATTGATGAAATCAACGAAGCGCCGGGGCGCGGTAGTCCTGGTCGAAGTGGTCCTTCCCACCCGGTCCCAAGGGACACCTATCAGTCTAGATTAGGTCACAGGGCGGCCCCTTATCCATCCCAAATTCGCAATGATTTAGGGGGTATTTCTGCTCTGGCGGGGGAGCTCATGAGGTTGAAGGCGTTGGTCCCCACGGGTAAACTGGAAAAGGTGGAGGAAAAGATGACCGAGGAGGAAAAGGAGTAGGAGGTGGGAGTATTATGATGAGATTAGGGGGCTCCTCAAGACGGAAAAGGTTACTCGAGCTGTGGCCAACTTAGAGGCTACCTGGCGACGGGTGGACTTTAAGTTGAGATGGGCCGAATGGGATCGTCGGGAGGGCCAGGGAGCAGTGTCCCCTAAACCCTGAAGGTTCCGGGATTAGGCTTGTTTTCTAGAGGGCGGTTCAAGAATAAAAATACCTCGAAATATAAACTAAAATTTTTTTAGGTTTCAGTGGTTTAAATAGTGAAAATGCAACATCCTCATGACCCGTTTCAGGGGGCTAGCGACTATCCCCGAGCCGTTCCTAATTACAGGAACTCTAGTTTGGGCAAATGTTGAAGGGCACTTCAGGGCCAGATTCAATGGTTGCTCGTTGAAATTCAAATTCAATCACCTCAACAGTCGCAGCGCTCATCATTTATCATAGTTCATTTCAGTTTGGTCTCTGTCTGCACAATACGATAACAAAATCAGTTCACTTACCAAACATTCAAAATCTCCAGTGGTCGCCAGCATAGCTGGGTGGTCACATAGATATTGAATCGCCTTTTAAAAAGGCAAAGTGAAAAATTATAACATTTATCTGGAAGAATTCATACAAAAGGCTATATTGGAATATAGTAAAGGACGCATAGCGAAAAACGCAACGATAGACCACCTGCGTGGGAACGGAAAGCTGCGCCGGACAACTGTTTCAGGACCTGGGTAACATCGGTTTTAAACATTCTCCGCCCAGGAGGGCGTCCTTTTTTGCAACAGGGGAGAGAAGAATTAAATAAAATTTTTAATTGCAAAACTGTCGAAATTGATGCTGTTTAATCGAATGAGTTAAGTAGGATTTAATGTGGAGACAAAATTGAGGTTGATTTTTTAGTATAAGTTTGCAGTAAAATGTTTCGCCCAGAGTACCCCCTCTAATTTGTCGAAAAGTTGCCAAAAACCTAATTGCCTAATTTGTTTGAGCACCGTTTCTGTTCTTTCAGGTGTCATTTTAATTAAAAATCTCAATTTGTAACACAAAACATCAATTTCGTGCCAACATTATATGCCCAATGCTATAAGTTTGCTTAAAATTTCAATACATAGCTTACGTACACATACATATAAGCTTATATGTATCAGCTGCAAATATTCGTACGTAATAGTTATATGCATACACTAAAGATGCTAATGCATAATAGCACACATATACGCAGAACACACAGCAGCGTATCACGTGCACACATACACAGAAATACTCAAACTTACACATTACGCACGCGAACTTTAGCAGTAGCAATAAAACATTTTTACCTTTTAACTTTTAAGACTCCGACGTGTAGTGGTACTTACTTTGGCTTATCACGCACCAGGGGCCTGTTGCATAAAGAATATTAGTTGATTAGTGATTAGTTATTAGTTGATTAGTTGATTAGTTGATTAGTGATTAGTCCAGCGTTGCATAAAACTTAGTGATTAGTCTAATTTTTATTAGTGTAGAGTGATTAGTTATTAGTCTAGACTAATAAATTATTAGTTGAAAATTATAAGTGATTAGTGCAAGTTTGATTAGTGATTAGTGTAAAATTATTAGTGATTAGTGAATCTTTTTATTAGTGATTAGTGATTAGTGTAGTGTTGCATAAAATTTTTCGCGACTAATCAACTTTGGCTACACTAATAAATATCTTTGCTACACTAATAAATTAAATGTAATGTAATGTAAATGTAATTAAATACAAGCTTAAGTATAAAAACAATTAAGGCATACATTTTCCTGGAAATTAGCTGCGGTTAAACAAATTGTGGTATTTTACGGGCTGATTTCCGCAGTGTTGAAACAACTGTAGCAACTTCGGCCACATAAATTCTCAAAGATTCATTAACATTAATTAAAATTTAACTAATAGCTTAACCTATCTCTATCATTTTGACCCTTGACGCTTGATTTGATAAATGTAATGAAGGGCAACCTCACGTACGTAATTCCTTCTATGATTTGGATTTCAGAAATTCAAAAGATAATCCTATACTATATATATTCTGTTTGCTTTATTTTACTCATTTATATTTTTATGATTTTTATCAATAATTGGATTTGCTTAGTAGAATGTACCGGTCATGGCAACGCCGCAACTACCTTTCTTTGTTTTATTCTTCTTCACTAAAGCCACTAATTAATTATTAAATATTTTTGCTTTAAGTATTTGTACTGTGCATTCCTTCATGTGCGTAAAAATAAACGGCTGGATAAAGCCAATTTCCCTTAAAGTGTTTCTTTAAATTTTCTTCCTCTACAACGGTTCGACGCGTACAATGCGAGCTCTCTTATTTGCCGTTTGTTTATCTGTTAAAGTCGTAGAAATTGTTCATAAAAATTTCTTTCGTGTAGAAAACTGCAAAAAAGTCTCAACTGCAGGGGCTCGGCCCCCCAAACCCCCGGCATCGACTTTCAATCTTCTAATTTCTTCAATATATACGTTTAGATATTAAATGGTTGCCCGCAGGACTGTGCTGAATTACACTAATACGTAATTTCTGCTCGGATTTTATCGTTAGTTTGAAAAATTCTTGAACAACCTTTGCCAATTTCCAATTCCAAATTACCAATTTCTTGTATATACATAATAATTATACAAGTGAAAATTTGGCAGTAAATTGACAATCCTATCTTGATTTTATGTTCTTCATAATTTTAAGCTTGTATATATATATATATATATATATATATATATATATATATGTATGTATGTATGTATGTATGTATGTATGTATGTATGTATGTATGTATAATAGGTACACTGCATTGCAGATGTCAAAACCCGACACCTATATACTTGTTTCAATTTATTTTAGTCATCACACGGATACCACACTTTCCAATTTAAAACATTAATACATGTCGGCAGTTAGTGAGCGATTTCTTTATATTTTAAGTTCTAAGTTTTAAAGCAGTACCTTCAATCAGAACCCTTAACCCGGCGGCCAGCGGGCCTGGGTGGACCGAACCCAAGGTAGAGACCTTTGAAGGTCTCTAGTACACAATTTATTTGAAAAATTTGTACGCATGTTTGGGGTAACGTTTCACCCCAAATAGAACACTGATTTGTAGGGCAAGAAAATTAGGAAAATTTCCCAATATATATTGCTTACTTTTTGAAATATATATACATCTCAAATTTTGGTTTGTCATACGTAAGCTGTTGAAAACCAGTGCAAAAAAGTACCGAAACTTTCAAAATAAGGTTGTTTGAATTATTGGAATTTTTTACAATGTAAGAAATGAAATTGTCACTTCAGCACCATGATACCATGAATATAATTTATAATTTATAAACCATGATATGATGTATACCATGAAAATCCCCCATAAAAACTGGTAAACCTCAATAGCTAACTGCCAGTAACAGAAACAACACTAAACATTAATCTGCCAGTGTTGCAAAATCCAAAATCTTCTGAATTCGTTGCTGGAATTTGCTTCTGTGAAAATTTTAATCGGCATAGTCAGTATGTAGACCACAACACAAAATTTGACGGATTTTGTCATGCAAATTGTGTTTTATATGTGATCTAAATTTTTTGCGGAGCCTTGCTGCCGTTTCTGAGGTCCAAAGTCTAGGAACAATCCGGTGTTTACTAGGTGTATACTATTGTATATACTTCAACTATTTCCGGGAAACCATTCAATCATTAAATTACAATCTATTTTGTCACAATCACATTGCATCCAATAAAGAAACAAACGTTAAAATGGGAAATGCGGCGCAGACGGACAAGGTCGTTTTGGCCAGGACCATCCAATACACGTTTTAACAATTGTAATGGGCTCGAAAACATTTTTGGGCATTCACATTTAATTATTTTACTCTCCACTAATTTCTTATTCTATTGTTTGCTTCAACAAAAATAAGTTCTAAAAACATTAAATTTCAATGGTAACCCGTAAATCTGAATAATTTTAGCATTTATGCAAGAAGACAGTTTGGCTGGAATGCTGTCATACTCTTATGTATTATGTACTCTTGATATAAGGTATATCGAGGGAACGGGGTTGTTTTAGGTACCCCCATAACGTCTTTGAATAGTTAGATTAGCGCATATGTATATGTATGTATGTATGTATGTATATATATACATATTGTATATACTTGAACAATACGTATTTTATCGGTAATACAAAGTTTTAAAGCTAGAAATGTACAATTTTGGAAGTTACTTCAATTTTATTAGTCCCCACCCAAGTCTGATTGGAGAATCTTGACCAATCAAAAATTGGCCAATTTTGATTGGTGTGGACTAATAACTAATAAAATTCAAAACTTTATGAAACGAAATAGTTTTATTAGTTCGAATTTTATTAGTCCCCGACTAATCACTAATCAAATCTTGGACTAATAAAATTTGCTTTTTATGCAACGCTACATTAATCACTAATCAACTAATAACTAATAATTGATTACTAATCACTAATAATTTTTCACTAATCACTAATCAACTAATCACTAATCAACTAATAACTAATCAAATTTTGGCAGGTTTTATGCAACGCTGCACTAATCAACTAATCAACTAATCACTAATAATTTATTACTAATAAGTTTTATGCAACAGGCCCCAGGCCACAGATCGCATCACCGAGATGACAAAGTTTTTGTTCATTTGGAGTCGAAATTAATTTTTATCTCGCCTAGAGGCGAGATACTTGGAATCGGTTGAGTCTCTTCTTGAACTGCCTTCGACAAATGATTAAAATACTCTCTATGCTCACTGCAGGGCTCGCTAGCTGGCTGGTTTTGCAGGAGGGGCTTTGGTTGAAATACTTTGGATATTAAGTAATTACTTGGTTCGCCATGCATGTAGATGCTGTTGCACAACATTAAACTGACAGGAACCGCATTTTAACATTTTTGTGGAAAAAATGCAATTAAAAATTGTTGCCCTTGGAGTGGAATCTTTCAAACAAAGCTCCCCTTGGTTGCATATTTGATATCAGAAAGGATTTAATTTTGTTCCACTATGCAAATTAGTTTGCACACTTCTGGCTATGACATACATTGTTACTGGTGGAGTTCAGTGGCGAAGAAAAATGGTGTTGTTCCGTTAACGGGCAAGTCCCTCTAGTGCGCTTTGACACTTGACCTACAATAAATGGCACCTTTAAAGGCAAATTCAGTTATCTGAAGAGTGAGAGACAGAGAGTCAAAGAGAAAGAGCGACAACATTAAACAGTTGTGTGCCTGTTGTAAATTATAGCAATCTGAGCTAAGAAGCTAAATCGAATCCTCCCTAACCAAACCATCGCTATATTTAAGGATTTTCATAATTTTAGTTCTTAATTTAAGTACCTTGCCTGATTTTATTTGCGGAACATTTGTTGTAATGCTCCGGAAAAAGCATATGTTAGCAAGAGTGCATAATTGCACTATAAGAAGGGCCGCCCGGGCCTGATCAGACCCGGGTAACGTCGGGCCTTCTGAAACGGACTTTTATTTTGTCTCTGTGTTACGCAGTGTTGCATTTGCTATGATCTTTGCCTATGTGATATCTTCTAAGGATGTTTTGTGATACAGACCACAAGAAATGAGACATTTCATGAACTAATTTGATTACTAATTTGACGACTCTGATTTGGTTCTGACAAGTGTTAAAAATATTAACAAACTCGGTAATGAACTGCAGAGAATGGAAGATTTAAGCATTGAACTGGTGTAGTCTGTGATTGGGTCTCATCAAGAGTACATAACAACTAAGAGTGTGACAAGCGTCAAGCTCTTAGTTATTAGGCTTGTGGACATGATCTGCACGATAACGGCTGACCCCCCCACAAATTAGACCCATCACTTCAAAGAAATTCGCACGCTATGCCTACGTTCTAAAGCTCGAAAACACAACTACTCAGTTGGTTCAAAGTGCGTCTGCTGCGAGCTTCAGCACACAAACATAGCGTGCGAATTTCTTTGAAGTGATGGGTCTAATTTGTGGAGGGGGGGGTCAGCCGTTATCGAGCATATCATGTCCCCAAGCCTAATACCTAAGAGCTTGACGCTTGTCACACTCTTAGTTATTATGTACTCTTGGTCTCATTAAATAATATGAATCTAACTGGCTAGTTAGTATTCTGAGATAGGCTCTCGCACCGCTACCCAAAGGCTCAGGGGAAATATGTTATATTGCAAACGCCTGTCTTAAAGTGGTGGTTTTTCAACTAATAGCCAGTACAATATTAGGTAAGTAACGTTTTAAATTCTCCCGAAAATGGCATGTTTAGGCATTAATCTGAAGGTCCAGGCTTTGCAACGGATCGGGTGCCAGCGCCGAGAATCAAACCCGGGCCTTTAACGGGCACAATTTTAAACTAAAAGGCTTCTCTTCTTGGCATTTCGTAACAATGTTCAGCCTACAATATGCAATGTTACCCCGTTTGGGGAGGCCGACAAATATGGGTTTGGGGTGGGGGAGACAAAAGTGGTCCCCGTTTGGAGGGGGTAGCCAACAGCCAATCAGATTTAGACAAAATTTGCTACAGATACTCACAGGTACGCAGCAGTTCCCTCAGAGCAGCAGCAGGCCCATCCGTGTTTGACCTTTAAGAGCTTAGAGTTGATAAAATTCCACCAGATTCAATGATCGATTCTCGGTTACGTCCGGCATAGCCGGCCGACACCACAGCAAAGCATCGCTTTGAACCATCTAAGCGTTTTGCAGCATTTGAGTCTGGAACCGTATTACACATCTAAATTCGCAACTGTTTTTCCTTTGTGGAAGGGAGGTTCGGTCTCTTCTTTTCAACGGCAAGATAATGCCCCTGTTAGGGGCCTACTTGTTATAATATGATGAATAATTTAGGTAGGCATACTCTGTCGTATAATCATTGTCTTACATTGTCGTATATAAACACTAACATTTTTAAAAAAATAAAATGTTGATAAATGTTAATCTTAACATAAACGGCTAGGGTTTGCTAAATTTTTACCAAATTTACAAAATTATTCGTTTTGTTCAGAGTACCCCCTTGCAATTGCTAGACTAAAGTCAACAAGGGGTGTGGTGTGGTTCTGTATCTGAACCTTAAGAATGAATGTATTATTGCAGCGTTAAAACTGATGACTGTGCACGGCATTGAGGTCCAAACTCAGTCCAGTAGATGCCTTTTTGACCTACATATTCGTTTGCACCATTTTGAGATCATTGGCTCCAAGTCTTTACACGATGAAAGCAACTTTGCCACATTTGGTGTTTTTCAAGTTTCCGAGACCATTTCCCTATTTTTGGTCAACAGCTGAAATGACACCGTAGGCCCGTGTATAATCGTTGTCGCTAATGTCCGCATAACTACCGATAGATAGATGTGGTAAACTGTGGACGGTTCAAAAATCAAAACTAACTTACATCGGTTTATAGGTCCAGTTAAAACTGGTTTTATTGAAGAAGGATTGGGCCTGTTACGGTACGGAAGGGCCGAGCATAAAACCCGGCCAGTCACTACTTCAGTATCTTTGACCCCCATTTACTCTAGATGCAAAATGCCCAACCCACTTCTACAGTATATATATTCAGAAGTCAAGCCCTAGAAAATGTTAATAGCTGGTCTATTTAAAGTAATCATCAAAATTTAGCCATTTCTGTATTAATTTGTTTCTTATTTATAAGCTTTCTAGTGTATGGCAGAGCCGTATTAGCTTTCTGCTTTCTCAAATCATAAACATCTGAAATAACAACATTTAAGTTTATCTTCAGCAATTACAACTTATATCATTGCAGTCTGTCGTCTTGTCGGTTTTTTATGAACTGTGTTGAAAATCTGCAGATCTCATTTGCATAAACACAGGCTTCCTTCAAACCTGCTTGCTATTCCGAGTTTAAGGGGGGGGGGCAATGAAAATATGTTTATGTACACATAAAATTTTGACAGGGGGAATGATGAGAAGGAAAACAAAACTGTTATGACTACCATACACACAATAGGGAGACAATTGTATAGGGCATCATGCAAAAATAGCATTTAAAATTAAATTAAAATATTTGAATTCGCTATTACTTGAAATTACTTGTAGGCCCCCTTCGGTTAAAAAAATGAGTTCAACAGTATATGAGACCAGCGTTGAATATAGGAGATATTTGAATCGAAAAGCCTTTCATAAGTGCATTTCCTATCTATTTTCCGCGTAAATAGTTCTGCCTCCGGGCAGAACAAAAACTTAATGATCTAATTTGTCGTTGCCCAGTTACCCTTCTTTAACGGGTCATCTAGAATAAAAAGCTTAATTTGTAAAACAAAACTTAAGTTTCCGGGTAACCGTATATGCATAGTGTTAAGATTTGCCTTGAAATTTACTGAATGTTTTACGTATACACATGAGTCATGAGCTTATATATTACGCTTTGATATTCCTACCGTAGGAATCCTACGTACTAATTATATGCACATAGAAGAGATACTAATGCGTTATTATAACGGAAGTGCATCAACATTAACCGCAGCAGCAATCAAAATTTGTACACTGAATATACGTAGTGTCATAGTTGCAATAACACTTTATTCTAACCCTTCATTTTCTAAGCAGCACTAGTGTAGTGGTTTCATTTTGGCTCCTCACCCAAAACGTCCCCTGATCGAAACACCCCACCCTAAGAACATAATTTCTTTTGGTCGATACGAGATGTAATTTTGAACCCAGTTAAGTTGTTATTCTTAAAGTTCAAGTTTCATTCTTTTTAGCGTCTCAAAAGTATTACTGTACGAAGTTTACGTATCCAGTTTAGTGAGAACAGAAAGTTGTCTCTTGAAGCAGGAGTTTCAACTTTCGAAGGAGATAGTGAATTGAATGTGTTTGTGTTCTCAATTGAATAAAAATTACTGAGTAAAATGGTGCTACCCGGTGACAAGACCAGTTGGAGAGACGTGGGAAGGTATTACATGTATGAAAGGCCTATGCGGGAAGTTCTCGCAGAATGAGGACCTTCGGGCTTATTTGATGGCCACTGCTCACAGAAAGCTAGTTGAAACAAGAAGTGAAGACGACTATTGGGGCTCCGCATCGGCCCTCGATGATGATATCATTGGTCCTGAAGCAAACTGGTTGGGCCGATTGCTAATGATCCTACGGTCTCATTTGCTCGGGGAAATTAAAAAGCCGTCAGGTGTTCTGTATAATGAGCTAAGATTATTCATTTGCTTTTAGGCGATTCGAACCCACCGGAGCGAAGACGCAAAGTCCGTTATGCATTGTTTAGCACCGGCTCCGAAGTGGAAAGTTGACGACCTAAACGCAGTCACTCAGTACAAGCGATACCTAACGAATTCAGACTAACGTTTCTTCCCCGACTGCGACCCGTGCTGTCTCTATGCTCTTACGTACCCATCGAACTCACTGAAAAAACCTCATACAGAATCTCCCAACTACTTTTCTGTGCCTCAGCTAAAAATGAAATTCGGTTCGCACCAGTACCCCCAGTTCTGTTAGCATCCGATTGTCATACCACTGCGTGGTCTCTAACTAATTTAACTCAGTCAATAGAAAATGAAAACCGTGGAATTATCACTATTTTGTACAATTTAAACAAAAAGTGTAGGTCCCCTTGGCCAACCCAACGATCGGATTCTTTCAGTTCATTGTCAAGTAGCCTACAGCTAATCTCGGAAAACGGAGCTACTAAGCTAAACTTTTTATTCTCAGACATTAATCTTAGCTCCGTGAGCTCTCACAGTAATGAATCAGACCTATGAACATTCATTCTATCTTATAACCTCTTCTCAACGCTGTTTAGACTTGGTTTCTGATGTTACCTACTCGCTTAAGCCTGGTTCACACTGATGTTTTATGTCTTATGTCTTATGTCTTTTTGTCTTAAGACAGACTTGGGCCAGGCTCAACTTTTGTCTTATGTCTTATGAGAAAAACCAATCACATTGCAGCTAGTCTAGTCATTGTCAAGTTGATTGGCTGAAAGATTCAAATGTGCTGCCTAAGACAAGAGACATAAGACAGCAGTGTGAACGGTTCTGTCTTAAGACAAAACATAAGACATACGACATAACACAAAAGACAAAAAACATAAGACAGCAGTGTGAACCAGGCTTTAGAGTCTGTCGTAAATACAGCCTTTAATCAAGTAAGACTAAATGTAAGTCCTAATTCTAGGTGCCCAGCGCGTGACATGAACACTTCTTCACCAGAATTGAACTACGGAACTTTACTGCCACGGGCTGCTTGAAGTTTTGCCACTCAAGATTCTATGCTAGTACACTATACTATGATACTTAATCACTGTCGTCACCCGTCCAGTGAAATTACTCAAAACCCGAATTTGTTTAGAAATCGTTTGCGTCTATTCTAAACTTTTCTGTGAACCGAATTTTTGGTATCCTGAAAATGGGGAAGTCACCTCCTCGCCAGATAAAAATGGGCGTCCCACGGTCATGAAAATTGTTCGGGCCCCGAGTCTTCACGACGAAGTCATGAAAAATTATACGCTGAGCCAAAGCCAGCTAATTTAGCATCACACGCAAAAGTTCATCCTTGGCCAACTGTCCTTTTCAGATGGTCTGATGGTAGTAAAAATAAATGTATAATAATAATATAATAATAATAATATATAATAATATATAATAATAATAACAAAATTACTGTAATTGAGATGCCGTAAGTTAACTTGCCTGAACGATCCTGACAGGTTCGTACAACCTCCCCACATGGTGACGAATGTTTGACGACGCACCAGCTGGAACCGGCTGAATGTTGCTATGACCAGTTGCACCCATCGCGTCCCTGCTGATCGGCGGCATTCGAGACATTTTGAGTGATCTAACAATTAGCCACAGCCACATCCATACAAGCTTTCGTTTCTACCGCCCTGACTCCGTAACTTGTTAACCGTTGGTTAATAAGCTTTGAAATTTTCAAACAGACTTTGTTTCGTACATATAAGAACATACTTTGTACTAAAATAGCTAAAAAATTTTACAGCCCGACCACTTAAACCCATATTATGTACACCTTACTGTTAGCGTACGTAAGCTACTGTATATATGTCGTGTCGAAAACACAAATTTAACGTAATTGCAAATTTTGTCAACGAAAAGGCAAATTTGTGTTTACGTTAACGAAAACACAAATGTTTCTCTCCCTTAACCCATATCATCTTCCTGATTGTATCAGAAACATTTTGTTCGGAAAAGTCTGGCTCAATAAATGCAGAAGCTACAGGCCTAGCTGGTATGTTCAATTGGATTCCATTATCCTCTTTGAAAACAGAGCAAAAATATTTGTTAAAAAGTTCAGCCTTATCAGAATCGTCTGTTATCATTTCAGAAGTTTCAGATTCTAAACAATGAATTTCATCTTTACATTGCATCTTTGCACGCACAAACTTCCAAACGAAATTTTCATCGTTGGAATGCATTTTCTTGACGTAGAACATCATTTCGTCTAAATTTTCTTGTAGTTTTACACCGGCTTCGCCATCTTTGACGGTTCTGTATAAAAAGATTAATTGTGCAGCTAACCGTTGTCCAGCAATCTCTGAAAATTTCAATGTCAGTTTAAACTGACGCTAGCCGGATATGGGTTAAGGCTGACTGGCCTATCAACATTGTAAACTATGTGTAAACATGCATATGCAGAATCGTTTGTACATTGAGTTACGTAGTGTATGTAGAAAATGTTTTATATGATTGGGCCAAGAAATCACATAACAATTAGATGTCCCGCCCTAGTGAAGCAATTTTCCCCCGATTTGTGTTGAAGCTATTTCTACAGAAAAGTTAAATGTAAACTGCATTACATAGATTACATAACTTTAATTTTTTAAATTTGACATTACAACTTTGGAAATTGAATTTAAATTAGGAATTATCGAGCTTAAATTTATTATCTAGCTTTTTAAAACTGTTTTACGAACATAAAAACGTGTCATATCAAGGAAGTCCCCCAACGAAAAATTGGACAACTTCAACAGCTAATGGCCGGCGGTTGGCGCAACATTAGAACATATATTTAAATCGTTGGAAAACTCATGGCTTGCTGATTCGCCGAGCCATTTTGCAAGCCATTTTGCTCTAACTTGTTGCTGTAAATTTGCATTCTGAAAAATGTCGCTAAAGTCGACCGAAACAGCGCTTTTTTCAAATTTTGGCAAATTCAATTTTATAGCAACAAGTTACAGCATCGGACTCGACTTTCCAACGATATAAATACTATATTCTAATGTTGCGCCAACCGCCGGCCAGCCGTTGAAGTTGTCCAATTTTTCTTATGATACTTTTTTATTTTCGTAAAACAATTTTAAACAGCTAGATAATTCTTTTTATATTATATTATATTATATTTTATATTATAATCCTTTTGAAAATCGCTAAATCAGATCTTCTCGTTAATTTTTAATGCTTAAGCTTTAATTCAATGTCTGATTCTTAATTTCTAATTCCAAAGTTCAAATTCTAAAGTTGTTATGTCTAATTAAAAAATTCAAGTAATGTAATCTAATGTAATGCAGTTCCCCTTTAACTTTTCTGTAGAAATAGTTTCACCAGGGCGGAGCATCAAATTGTTATGTGATTTCTTGGTCCAATCGTATCCAACATTTTCTACATACACACGTAACTCAATGTGCAAACGATTCTGCATATGCATGTTTACACATAGTTTACAATGTTGGTAGGCTAGTCGGCCTTAAGGGAGAGGAGCATTTGTGTTTTCGTTAACGTAAACGCAAATTTGCGTTTTCGTTGACGAAATTTGCAATTACGTCAAATTGTATTTTCGGCACGACATAGACACGTAATGTCTAAACCCATAGTTCAGATAAAAAGGTTCCCTAAGTCTTTAAACTTTAAATGTTCCACTTGGACCGAAACAATCTGAAATTCTCATCTTGTCTACAGCCTACGTATATACGTAATGACATAACCGAAATGTATTCTTTAGATCGAGGACTGGAGACAAATTAAATAAGTTTTTCCGCCAGGGTCTATTTCTAAATTAGTTTTTACACGACGCTAACTAGCTATGCATGACTTGCAACATTAGACCAATACGTAGTATATGCGAACGTGCACTTATGAAGATCTGATTGCAACTGTGACACTTTATGAAAATTTGTAGATATCAGTATAAATTACGACAAGTTATTTTTAGCGGAAACGGAGAATAAACAGAATTTCCAAGGGATCCTAATTGTTATCTTAAACTTCATTAATTTTCGACGGCTTTAATACACATTTTCAACGGTGAAAGAAACAGCAAGGAGTTTTGATATATATGTCATAGCAAGGCTTGTCTAACTGTACGTATGTCTCAGAACTTTGAAGCTTTTGACTCACAAGTATCTTGTATGTAGAGCCTTTTTAGCGCAACAATGACCAAGTTAAAAAGCCTTGTGTGAGTACCGTAAATTTACCTATTCGACTTCTGAGTTCTAAGGAAAAAAATATATACGTAGTAAAGTGTTCTAAAGTCTGACCAAAAAATGTAGAAAGCGAAATTGTTTGCTTTATATCTCGTAAACGCTTCAAGATAACTGCCATAAATTATATATTTTCTGAACCGGAATGATGAGCTCTTTCTTCTCGTGAAAAATTTTTTTTGAAATTTCCCGTGCGATTTCAAAGGGTGCCGCATTTATATGTCCAGAAGGATTGGTAAATGCTACAACCACGATTTTTTCAGGAAAATTTTCCCCTTGCCCGAATGTCCTACACACCAAATTTCAGCTTTGTTGGTTGAAAATTGCGTGAGTTATTCCATTTTTTAGATTATCAAAATCCTTTGATCTTTGCCGCTTTTTCGACTTTGACTGGTTGTTACTCGCCACTCGCTCAACGAAAAAAATTTTTTGATTGGATTTTCAGGACCGCCTGGGTGTCCGCTTTCATCTGATGTACGTGGTATTTCAAAATTTGAAAGTCGATTTTTTCGAAAAATACCACTTTTTGACCCAAAATTCCGGCAAAGCGAATCCACCAAAAGTGAATAAAAATAACATAATCATAAAGTTCATTATGAGCTGAATCCAACGATATAAAGTTTTCGTGGCTACGACTTATATTGCGCCAGCAATGAATTTTTAAACATTTCCCTTATTTCAAGCTGGTTTTTGGCTTCCTTTGATGTTGCCGCCTAAATTTACCTGCCAGCGTAAACTAGCAAAAACCAGCTGAAATAAGGAAAATGTTTAAAAATTCATTGCTGGCGCAATATAAGTCGTAGCCACGAAAACTTTATATCGTTGGATTCAGCTCATAATGAACTTTACGATTATGTTATTTTTATTCACTTTTGCTGGATTCGCTTTGCCGAAATTTTGGGTCAAAAAGTGGTATTTTTCGAAAAAATCGACTTTCAAATTTTGAAATACCACGTATATCAGATGAAAGCGGACACCCAGGCGGTCCTGAAAATCCAATCAAAAAATTTTTTCGTTGAGCGAGTGGCGAGTAACAACCAGTCAAAGTCGAAAAAGCGGCAAAGATCAAAGGATTTTGAAAATCTAAAAAATGGAATAATCACTGCAATTTTCAACCAACAAAGCTGAAATTTGGTGTGTAGGACATTCGGGCAAGGGGAAAATTTCCCGGAAAAATCGTGGTAGTAACATTTACCAATCCTTCTGGACATATAAAAGCGGCACCCTTTAAAATCGCACGGGAAATTTCAAAAAAATTTTTCACGAGAAGAAAGATCTCATCATTCCGGTTCAGAAAATATATAATTTATGGCAGTTATCTTGAAGCGTTTACGAGATATAAAGCAAACAATTTCGCTTTCTACATTTTTTGGTCAGACTTTAAGATAATTTGATTGACGTATGAAATATTGTATGTAAAATATAAGTCTATGGTTTATATACAGCAGTATGTATATGTGTTAAATTAGTTTCACTATATATAGTATGTGCGAAAAGTTATTAACTGCGCTTCATAGTACAGGTTCCTGCTTGTTCATAGTTAAATCGGTATCCTAATTTTTTAATTAAGCAAGTTAACTTGAACACTAAATCTACGAAGTTAGTCCCCATAGTTTACAAAAACTTCTAGCTTTATAATATGTACAGCAATTTTGTTGGATTGAAAATACGTATACTTTCGACATAGAGAAACCGTTTCGCCATTCAGCGCTTGATTTGTCGTTAAAGAACGAGTTAGAAACGCTGAAAAAGCTCGTACTGTTGCAGAGGAAAATAAGTTTGAATGGTTGCAAGACCGTCACGTTTAAGAACATCTCTTTCAAACTACGTAAACAAAACTAAACCTTCAATTAAAAGCAGTGGTTTTTCCTAGGCTAGAAGAAAACAAACAAAGTTAAATGCAAACTCAACAGTCGCAGCGCTCATCATTTATCATAGTTCCTTTCAGTTTGGTCTCTGTCTGCACGATACGATAACAAAATCAGTTTACTTACCAAATATTCAAAATCTCCAGTTGAAGCCAGCATGGCTGGCTGGTCACATTAACATTGAATCACATTTTAAATGGGCAAAGTGAAAAATTATAACATTTATCTGGAAGAATTCATACAAAAGGCTGTATCGGAATATAGTAAAGGATGCATAGCGAAAAACGCAACGATACGCCACCTGCGTGGGGACGGAATGTCTAAAGAATGAGGTTAATTCGGCAGCGAACATCGAACCAAAACGGCCTCCGCCGGACAACTGTTTCCGGTGCTGGGTAGCATCGGTTTTAAACTTTCTCCGCCCAGGAGGGCATCCTTTTTTGCAACAGGGGAGAGAAGAATTAAATATCATTTGGAATCGAAATTGATTTTTATAATATGATGAATAATTTATGTATGGATGCTCTGTCGTATAATCATTGTCGTACATTGTCGTATATAAACACTGTAGAAATATAGTATCTTTCTCGTATATTATTAGTGTAGTTGCTTTGTAGTGGTTGCTTACTTTACCCTGTATTGTTACTGTTCTGTACTGTATCCTGAAACAGGACTTTCAACTTCTGAAGGGGTGAGTGAGGTCACAGGTGTATAAATTCATGCACCATTCATTCAAACAAAACCTAACTAAACTGCGTTATATTATAATACCAAAACTAATATTCTTAAATATTAATATTATATGTTTGATTGAACTCTATCTAAAAGCGTACGTACCTAAATCCTTTCATTAAATTATTCATAGTCCAAACTTGCAATAGTAGGACTTTGCTTTCTTTCTTTAAAGGTTCGTATGGTAGGTTTCGTAGGCAGGCTAAGCCAGTAGCGTCTCAAGTATAAGCACGGGGTGTGCTGATGTTTTCTCATTGGTTGGAGAATTTCAGTAATTGTCGTAACTTTGCTAGTTCTTGGAATTGAATTGTAATCGTGCCAGTTGATGGATATTTTGTGCTACTTTTCCAGTTTTTATATTTCCTCTTCTATTACGAAACATGCCAGAAAGTGTAAGTCAAAGCTTCGTCAGAGAAAGAACTGAAAGAAACCTTTTTGATGTAAAGACTTCGATGTGACCTTTCGACAAGTCGTTATTAAGAAGAGGGAGATACGGTAACACGTGAGAGGCGGAGCTACTGAAGGTATAAAAGCTTGTGTTTTGAGTCATTGTTGGCGGTGGGCTGTGTGCTGTTCCTGGCTGCTCGTTGCATTGCCTTTGTCTGTACCCGTAAACTGAACTCTGAACTATCACTTTGTTATAATCTTGCCCTCTGCTTCATAGTAAAACCTAGTGTTCACTGATGCCTAAGACGAGCAACGATCCACAACCCTCGCCGTCGTAAGGCCTACACGGACAAGATTTCCACGCTTCCACTATCATAACTTTCGACGGACCTCAAGGCTTCGTACCATAAGCAAAATACTATTTTGGGGGTCCAAAAATGGCCATTTTCGAGGAAATCAGTTTTTTCAAAATTACTGCCAAATCTTGCAGACAATTTGGCTTATTGAACTGCCTCTTTGAACATTTTATAAATGCCTATTAGCTGCCCATTATCCCGCTAGTGGCACTACCACCTTAATCAAGGGCAACTTTCTCATAACAGCGAGATTAAAAACACTTCGCGGCCACTGAATACAAAAAGAAGTTTAGTGCGTTTAGTAGGGGAATCCTAACACTAGCATTTTAGTTTCATTCATCCAATAGTTTTCTTTGTAAAACATTATTTGACAATCCTAGTTAGGTAATAATTATTTCCAATTATGTAATAGGTGTAGGTGTAGGTGTTCCCGGTTAAGTAATATGCCTGCGGAGGTGTTGGCTGTTATATATGTAAAATTTCTGGAGGTGTTTCCGTTTATGCAATGATCATTTCCGGATAAAGTAATAGTCATTTCCGGAAGTGTTTCCGGTTGTGTAATATGTTTGCGGAGATATGTGACAGCTGCTGCTTCCGATTATGTTTGAATACACAGCTTGCGGAGTTGCGAAGGTAGATGACACATTTGAGCAGATGGGTGGCACATTTGAGGAGGTCGATGTCGCATTTGAGGAGAGAGTTGGCATTTTATTTGAGGCGAGTATATCTGAGGAAATAGGTGGCACATAATCAATGCGAATTTACGAAATTTCGTGTCATCACACATTTGGAGATTTGTCTGGAACATTTACAGCTTCTGCGTCCAATCCAAAAATACGTCTCTCGGCCTACATGTCCTCCTCTATATCGTAGCACAAAGAATTCTACAGATTCATTTTACGATTTTCAGCTTATTTCGAATTATTGTAAATTTTATATCTTTATGTGCTTTTCAAACATAAAGAGACAGTAATGGGAGCGTCCCCTTAAATAAAATTTTGATCGTTTGCGCATGCGCAATGCCATGATGGTAGCCAGTAAATTATGCACTCTGTGACACCAAAAGTTCGTGCAAAGTTCACCTAAATTTTTATCAAGATTACTTCATCCATTACAAAGATTACGTAGAAAATCCCGCTAGTGGCACTACCACATTAATCAAGGGTAACTTTCTCATAACAGCGAGATTAAAAATACTTCGCGGCCACTGAATACAAAAAGAAGTTTATTGCGATTAGTGGGGGCAAGAGTTTATAATACCAAGAGTAAGACACTCAGATCTTCCTAATAGAATAAGCTTGCGAGATGCTCGAAACATTAACGCCGAAATCTCGGGGGGGGGGCTTCTCAGCGTGTACGCATACATACAGCAATATAGCATTTTTTATAAACGGGCGTTTTCGACAATTTAAATACTATAACCTGAGCTGGGAAAATCATACAGCAATAATTTTTATATCATTATGTTGCGTAAAACGAGATCTTTTTAACGATATAAAAATTATATAGTACCGTTTAGGTTATCTCTTACAAAACAGGCAACTTTCTTTCTATTGTTTTCTGTTAGATCCTTGTCAGATATGAAGAAGGCAGACGTTAATTAAGGTAGTAGTACCGCTACCGGGGTGGACTTTAAACAGATACTGTGAACTAAAAACTTTATCAATCGGCTTAAAATTTGGCACATTTGTTTTTATCATGTTTTGCACAAATACGCTTGCCTGAAATATTGTGAGGGCTGGCTTGTTATCTACACAAGAGGAAATATATTAAAAGTTTTGAATTTAAATATCTCCTCCATTCCTTTATGCATTTGTTTGAAATTTTCTATGCAAGCTGTGTTAATTTATACGCTCAGGCCGTTTTTTTAGTTTTTCGTAAAAGTGCATTTTCCACTTTTGAGCTTATTTAAATTCTATATCTTGCTTACTAGTGCGTTTTTCCAAAAACAAAGAAAACGGCCTGAGCGTATGCAGATACGAAACATATCTGGAAAATTTGGTCAACTTTGGTTGAAGCAGTGACGAGAAAATCAAAAACAAAAAATTCGCAACTTTTCATTGTTTGCTTTAGTTTTAGGAATTCGCTTTGCTTTCAATCAGCTGCATTGTGCTTTTTGTTAAATATTACATACAGAAAACACAATAACAACCTCTAAAACCCAATTTTAAAAAAAGTAAAATTGCTTAAAAATTCGTTGCGGGGGAAATGTAAATAGCAGCCACGAAAACTTTATATCGTTGCATTCAACTCAGACTAAACTTTACGATTATGCTACTTTTACTAGCTTTTTCTGCATTCGCGTTGCTGAAATTTTGGGTCAAAAAGTGGTATTTTTGAAAAAATCAATTTTCAAAATTCGAAAAACCACATTAATCAAGTGAAAGCTGAAACGCAAGCGATCTTGGAAATCCAATTGAAAAAAAAATTCCTTTGACTGAGTCGCGCTCGCGAGTAATAGCCGGTCAAATTTGGAAAAGCGGCAAAGATCAACGGATTTTGAAAATTGAAACAATTGAATAACTATCGCAATTCTTGACGAAATTAGTTTATATTTGGGATTCAATATGATTGGGACATGGGCTAATTTTCCACCGAACGGCTAGTTCGTGGCATCTAGTGATGTTTCAAAACTTAAAAAACCGGCTTCTTTTGACGAATTTTATTTTTTCAAAATTTTTTTCAACCAAAAGAAAGTTTATGCCATGACGGTTCAGAAAATATATACATTGCCGCAGCAAAAATGTACTGGTAATTCAGTACAAACAAAACAATTTCGCTCCCTACATTTTCTTGTCAGACTTTAGTTGGTGCAATTGTTGGCTAGGCTAGCTAAGCATGAAGCAGCCAGTGTCGACATCGAATTGATAAATATGATGAAAGAAAGACTAGCTTAAACTTTGTCTTTTGCATTTTGTAGCCATAAGCAAATCATGGTTGTGTTAGGAGAGATCCTCCTCCACCCCAGCAAAAGGCCAAATTTTTGCGACCACCTTTCCAGACGTTCAGATTTCGCAAATGCCACCCCCCCCCCGATTTTTCGCTAAAAATGGCAAGAAATCAAAGTTTAGGGGTTTTTGAAGATTTTTGTGGACCTCCCTGCCACGGCCACCCGCCGAGCAGGAATAGATAACCCTCTTTCAGTTTTCGCCCTGCCAGTAGCCTAACCGCCAGTCAAACAGGCATTGGTGCTCCTTTGGGGGGCGTTGGGGTGGGGGATATGTATCTCCTCAAAATTTTGAGAAAATCCTTTAATTATTTGACGCCCTGCCCTCCCCCAACCATAGGCGTATCAGTGTACAGTTTGCCTTGTCCCACCTGGGGGGGAACCCTCCCCTCTCTCAAATGAAAAAGTGCCGACCCCACCCTAGAAATTTTAGAAACCCCGTCCCCAAATCATAGGTGTACCTTGAGAAATTGTTGGGGGAGGGGGTAGCCGAAATTAGGATGGGTGGGGTTTGCCGGTTTGAGGTGGGGTGGGGTCCGGAAAAATCGAATTTGGGGGGGGGGTAAAAAAATTTTTCGGTCAAAAATTTAGAAAAAATTCGCGAATTCGCTGAAAAAACGTTATTTCAACTAAAAATCAACAATACGTATTTCTTCATTTTTGCTCATTTAGTCGAAAAACTTGGATTTTTTGGCAAAAACTTCGAATTTTTGCAAAAATTTCGAATTTTCACTAATTTTGAGGCAAAATTCACTAATTTTGAGGCAAAATTTTCAAAATTTTGAGGGTGGGGTCTGGGATTTGACCATTTGGGGGTGGGGTCTGCCTCCAAAATTTCGAGGGTGTGGTCGGCACTTTTCCATTTGGGGGGAGGGGTTCCCCCCACCCCCCCCCCCGGTACACCTATGCCCCAAATGGCCAAATCCCAGACCCCACCCCTCAAAATTTTGTAAAAAATCCGAGTTTTTCGACTAAATGAGCAAAAATGAAGCAATATTGTTGATTTTTAGTTGGAAATAATTTTTTCAGCGAAGTCGCTAATTTTTTCTGAATTTTTGACCGAAAATTTTTTACCAACCCAAATTCGATTTTTCCGGACCCTACCCCAGCCCCACCTCAAACCGGCTGACCCCACACCCCACCCACCCTAATTTCGGCTACCCCATCCCCAACTTTTTCTTAAGGTACACCTATGCCTGTGAGACCCCTCCCCACGGAGATTCCAAACCTCCCTCCCCCCTACCCGACCTCAACTACTCACTCCCCCCAAGCCGAGCTCTAACACAACTCCCCCTATAATTGGGTCCAAACCAAAGAAAAATGCAAAATTTTTGAAAATTTTTTTGCAATTTCTGAAACTTTTTGAAAAATATTCGAAGAAATCGCTATAAATCAGCTGTAAACAGCTAAATGTGGTTATTTATAGCAATTAAAATTTAAAGGTAATAACGCAATTATAAACCACAATCTGGGCTAAATTAGGCATATTTTAGCACAAATTTGTCAATTTTCAAGCCCTATTTTCGCATGCGAAAACTATTTACAGCAGCTTTTGACTTTTGAGTACGTTTAGTGTATATACTGTACATCGAAAAAGGAGCATTTTTAGCTAAAAACTTGGATACAGTTTAGGGGGGAGGACCCCCTAAATTTCGGATTTTAAATTTGAACCTTCTACTCCCCTCCCCAAGCCAAACAGGTGGTACACCCATGACCTATGCCCACAACTTCCTGCTACCCACTGAACCCTCCCCACAGCGGGCTTTAAAATGATGCAAAAACGCCTAAAACAAAAGTATGCCTTATTTTGAAAAAAGGGGCTAGTTTACAGAAAATTGCATTTTTGGCCATTTTTCTGAATTTCTGAGATACGAATTCTGGGGGGGCTGGGCATAGGCGCACCTTGAGAAAAATTACGGGTCAGGTGAGGGTATCCGAAATAAGGGTGGGTGAGGTCAGCCGGTTTTGTGTGGGGTGGCGGGAGGGGCCCAGAAAAATCGGAGAGGATAAAAATTTATTCTTGAAAATGTTAAGAAAAAATTTGCGATTTTGCTAAAATGACGCTATTTAAAACCAAAAATTAGCAATATTAGAACCGATTTTGTAATTTTTTCGAATGCAATTTGTGCTTGCATCTTTGAGCTAAAATTTCGAAGATTTTGAGGGTGGGGTGTTGGGGACTTTTCCATTTAGGGGGAGGGGTCCCCCAGCTGCACCTATGGGGCTGGGAGTTATGTACATTTCGGGGGTTGCCCACCAAATTTCCAAGATTTATATGCCCTCTTCTCTTCCCGAGACCCAAAGTTCCAGGGAAACTGGTGTATACTGTAACGCGTTGGTGCACCATGCTACAGTTTGCCCAATTGCCCCCGAGAGATCCCTGTTGCCTCTTCAACGAGAAGGCAAGGTCAGATCCCCTCATTGCTTATATACTTTGCTTAGGCAGCAACATCGTGCCCGATGTATCGCTGGTATCCAAACTTCATCCCAAGGTTTCATCGACAACCAAGCGCCACTGTGTTCTGTCGGCAGCAATCATTCTGCAGATTCCAATCCAGTCGTCGTGCCAGAATCGACCATAGGTTCTTGACAGTCTCTGGAGGTCCTTCTGGACAACTCGTAGCCAAGTTTGGCGCACCGCACACTTCCCCTCGGTGTACGCCAGTCTGCCGGCGGGGCAAAGTCAAGTATTCCGTTTGGGAAACGAGCAGCCGGCATGCGTAATACGTGGCCGAAACACGTCAGACGACGTAGTTTGATGACATTGGTAATAGTTTGCCGATGCAGTCGATTTCCTCATAGTTTCATCAATAGTCGATCCCCTCATAGTTTCATCAGAAGACCCCCGTGAGTATCCCCCGCCCCAAATTGTCGAAATTTTCGGGCCAGTTTGCCTCCCTCCGTAGGTGCATATATATATACCTTGAGAGAAAGTTGGAGGTGGTGGTAGCCGGCATTAGGGTGGGTGGGGTCAGCCGGTTTTTGGTGGGGTGGGGTCCGGAAAAATCGAGTTTGGAGAAGGGGGTAAAAATTCTTCTTTATAATTTTAAGAAAAAATTTGCAATTTCTCTGAAAAGATGCTATCTACAACCAAAAATTAGTAATATATATATATTGTACCAATTTGGTCATTTTTTCGAAAAAATTTAATTTTTAACGAAAAATTTCGAATTTTTCCTAATTTTGAGCCAAGTCCAAAATTTTGAGGGTAGGGTATGGTACATTTGCAGGGTATTTTTAGGGATTTTTTCCGGGGGGGTGGGGCTTACCGGCCCTCCCCCCCCCCCCCCCCCCCCCCCCCGGGCCCGGGGGGGGGGGGGAAAGAAATTTTCGGGGGAGGGGAAGATTTTTTGCAAAAATAAGCCAAATATGGTAGTTTTTGGCGTATTTTGCTTGCATGGTGAAACACAAAAAAGTTCTCAAAAATGCCAGGATTTAAGCTTAAAAAAGCTATTTTTACGAAAAAATCTTCGGCGAAGCTGGAAAATTTTTGAAAATTTGACCATTTTTGGGAAAATGTAGACCTCATTGAGAGGGAAGACCAAAATCCGGGGGGGGGGCGATTTCGGGGGGGGGGGGGAAGGCATTTTCGGGGGGGGGGAGGTCAATTTCGGGGGGAACCCCCCCCTGTAAAAAATACCCTGCATTTGGGTGGGTGGGGTCTGTGATTTCGATGTTTGGGGGTGGTACCTGCCTCCAAAATTTCAAGGGTGGGACCGGGACTTTTCCATTTGGGGGGAGGGGTTCCCCCCACCCACCCCAGGTACACCTATGCCCTCCTCAAGATTATTGACTTACCCTCCCCAACTTCGGGTACCCCACCCCGAAGTTCCGAACACCACCCCGGTAATCAAATCATATGCTTCAGGGATCTAATAGGTTTTCTATATTATAAAATCGTCGATACAATTTGTCGAAAATTTAGCTAGGCGGGTTTTCGGGAGTGGCAGTTTCAGAAAAAATACTAGATTTAATGTATCTGCTGAACCGCGACCTGTAGGGCGCCAAAACGGTTTTTGAGAGGTGAGCCTATGGGAAAATTTTTATTCCGACGTTCCCCAGCTCTGAAATTCGGCCCTAGGAGGTTAGGTTTTGAACGGGTGGGCGGAAGAACGGAGCCTGGATTTGAATTCCTAGCCCCAAAAACCCCTAGCATCCATTTTCGCGATTGGGAAACGTCGAAACGAAAACTCAGACCACGACAGCTATACGGCGCGACAGCATCATGTGGAGGTCGGAGGCTCTATTGAGCTAAGAAATGCCTGAGTTTTCCTTTGCCGCTAATGGTTAGATAAAATTTCATTTTGAAATTTGCGTTTTTTTCCCGCCGAGTCTAGGTCAGCCCCAGGTCGCACCACAGGCACTAGAGCCAAATTGCATACACCATCGTGAAGTTCGAAACATCGCCTATCACCATCTACATAGACTCCCGATCTGGGCTTCAAAAGTTGCAAGGTGGACCAAACGTTTCAGCTGGTGAACTAGAAGCCACAGTATGAGACCTGCTATGCCTTACTTTTAGTTCACTGGCGGATCCAGGATTTCGTGACGGGGGGCGGTAAAATTTTTCCAGCGGGGGGTCTGGGGGCGGAGCCCAGGCCCGCACCAAAAATTTTAGAAAGGGGAGGGTCCAAGGTCTAGCAGAAGGGGGTTCAAGGTCAAGCCTGAAAATAATTTAGTACGGAGCTCACTTTACGTTGCAAAATGTTTGCACTTTCACCCCAAAAGCATTCACTAGCTGCTTAATTCTTTCAAAAATAGTGAGATTTTCTATAAAAGTGATTGAAAGTTTCATTTTGCAATTTATAGTCATCTCAAAGGGGGTGGGTCTAGACCCCTTGAACCCTCCCCCTGGGTGCGGCCTTGGCGGAGCCCCCCAGAAGTTGAAGAAATTTTTTGTTTTTGCAAAAAAATCGGTCTTCGCATCTTTAATTCTTTTTATATATACTGAAGAATTGAACAAATTTTTTAAAAGTCTTGGCATTTTTAGGCAAAAATGGTAATTTCCCCGAAAAATCGGATACATTTCAAGCTTTTTCTTCGCAAATGCAATAAATATATATGTGGTTAAAAAGTAGAAAATTCGCGCCGACGGCGCGAAATTTTTTGGTTTTTTGCCCGTTTTCCTCTTTCTCTCCTTAATTTTTCCTACCTTCGAATCGCGACGGGAGGGGGCGATCTCCCCCCCCCCTCCCTGGATCCGCCCCTGGTTTAGTTATAGCAGTTAGTATTATGTAGGGGCGCGATAGCGCCCCTACATAATATGGGTATAAAGGCGTCTGCGCGGCCCCCTGGAGACCGTGTTGGCCTGGTGCCAGCTAATTAGAGGTCCGGCAGTGGTAAAAAGGTTACCATCGTAAACAACTCGAGTAGTACTACAAATACCACCATACTTTTGGTTCGAATTCGAAACTTCGAATTTTTGCACAAGGCAATAGTTACGGTGCGTGTTTTTTTTCCTCGGTGAATAACGCTTATATATTGGAAATGCATTTTACGGCGAAGTGTTGGAACGATGTGGGCATTTTGGCACCATACTACTATTATATGTTGGTAGACAGGATCCCCCATGCTACCTTTTTTTGGTCATTTTGGCACCTGGCCAATTTTGGCTCTGTGCCAAGCTCCCAAAGTCGGACTTTCGCTATTTTTCGCAAAATTTGGTCACACTTTTCTAGAACTGGGTAGAAGCTGGAGAGGTCTAGTATCTTTTGTTGAAAATTACCAGTAGGGGTGCATAAAGTAACGAGGGGGATTTTTTAATTTTGCTCCCTAGCTTTCAGGAGATGGGCCCAAACTTTGCATTTTTTTGGCCTGTTTGGGCGAAAAGTTTCTAAGTCCCACTTTTACTAGAAATGGCCTAAAAGTCACTAAAAATGGCGTTTTCCGGCCTCGGGATGGTCCCCATATATAGTAAATCGGGGTCGCTGAAAACGATGAGCATACTGCCGATACCGCCCGAAGTGACCACTGGTCAGCATGGCTCCCGTGGTTCCTCGCCCAGGGCCAAAGTTGGGAAAACTCACTCTAAACAGCGTTTTTCGGCGTCTTGGTCGGGGGCATATATAGTAAATCGACTACGCTCGTTTCAATGGGCATATCGCCGATACCGACGGAAGTGACCACTGGTCACTACAGCCTATGGGGCCTATTGACCACTGGTCAAACGTCCTAAAACTGCGTTTTTCGGCGTTTTGGTCGGGGGCATATATAGTAAATCGACTACGCTCGTTTCAATGGGCATATCGCCGAAACCGACTGAAGTGACCACTGGTCACTACAGCCTATGGGGCCTATTGACCACTGGTCAAACGGCCTAAAACTGCGTTTTTCGGCGTTTTTGTCGGGGGCATATATAGTAAATCGACTACGCTCGTTTCAATGGGCATATCGCCGAAACCGACGGAAGTGACCACTGGTCACTACAGCCTATGGGGCCTATTGACCACTGGTCAAACCCCCTTAGACAGCGGTTTTCGGCGTTTTGGTTCGGGGCATATATAGTAAATCGACTACGCTCGTTTCAATGGGCATATCGCCGAAACCGACGGAAGTGGCCACTGGTCACTACAGCCTATGTGGCCTATTGACCACTGGTCAAACGGCATTTTTCGTTGCCTACGGCATTTTTCAAACTCCTTATATAAGTAAGCACACTACTGGAAAGGGAACCTTTAAAACGACAGAAGGACAAGTAATTAAAAAGCTCCTCCGGAGCATGAAAAAGTAATATGGGTGGTGGTGAGGTTGCAAAATCAAGAGAGGACTAGTCTTTAAAATCCTTAATATGGGGCTAGGTTCAAAAATAGAAGAGGACTAGGTTGTGAGCGAATTAATATGGGCACAGCTTCGCCGAACAACCCATATTCGCGGGAGTTCAGGTTTCGTCTTAGCTTAGAGCTATCAGTGTCAGTCAATAAAAAATTTAGGCAGTTGAATACTCATTGAGTATAGCCGTCTGCATGCATTGTTAGACTAGCTAGGAATATATACGTATAAATTATCATCATTCTGTTGTGTTGAACTACGGCGGGCTCTACTACTAGGAGAAATCTAAGGATATGATGCTAAAGCTATTGGTCCAAGTCAGGAGGAAATGGAAGATCGCGGGAGAGTCCTAAATTATTCTTGAATATAAATTTTCCTGGATAAATGGAATAGATACGTAAAATGTGCTGGTTAGTATAAAGCACTTATCGAAGAAAGCGTTTGCTAAATAAGAGTTCGAATAAAGCTCGAACACAATATATATACCGTAGCTGTAGATTATTTATGAACTATAAACCAAATGTATCGTGGATATGCATAATAATTTACAATTACAAACCGCGAATATGGGTTGTTCGGCGAAGCTGTGCCCATATTAATTCGCTCACAACCTAGTCCTCTTCTATTTTTGAACCTAGCCCCATATTAAGGATTTTAAAGACTAGTCCTCTCTTGATTTTGCAACCTCACCATCACCCATATTACTTTTTTCATGCTCCAGAGGAGCATTTTTGTTTCTTGTATATATGTGGGAAACAGGCTATTTATACTGTATTTTTGGCATTTTTAGCTCATTTTATTCTCCACCACTTTTGGACCTCCCCCCACACATATGCTACAGTTAACATACGTAGATCTGTCAACTTTGCAGACCTATGTTAACCGTAGAATCAATGAGGTCTGGAAATCAACAATCGACCATGCCCTCATACGGGAAATCAACCCGAGTTTACAACCTGTGGCGGAAGAGAAGGAACTTGGGCTGGCCAAAAATCAGAGTAATATCCTATCCCAACTACGATCAGGCGGGCACTGCAGCCTGCTTGCAGCATACTGTCATCGGATAAGGAAGGAAGCCTCCCTCCTCTGCCCTCGATGCAGAGAGGAGGAGGAGGATCTCCGCCACCTCGTCATTAGATGCCCTGCCCTAACCCAATACAGACTGCAAACCCTGGGAATAACCCCTTCCCTGAAACTCCTGGTCAAGGAACCCCACCGTGTGGTTGGGTTCCTGGAGGTGGCAGGTCTCCTGGCATAGCTGGTG
>JASAND010010592.1:0-16595 GCA_030248195.1 Trissonchulus latispiculum | reverse complement strand
TTCCAAAACAGATTTTGCAATCTACTCCCAAACAGCACTTTACGAAACTTCGGACACTCTCCAGTTCAAAAGGGCACCCGATTTTACGGAGCCAGCAAGCTCCGGACTAAGAGATGTTTTTAACAGTTCTATCCCTGAGCCTCCTAGATAGCTGGTAAATGACCTAGGCTGTTGGTCCTGTCATGATTAAAAGGGAAAACCATTCCCTACAGCAACCAATCTGCGAAATGTCGGCGTGTGTTTAGCAAGATAATTTAATCACTGCATTTTCCATATTCTAGCATTATGCCAAGATTGAAGCTAAAACGCTTTCCAATATCTCTTCACATACTCCAATATTTTGATTAATGGCAAGCCCTCTTCAGCTAACAATTTTAGTTTCTCCAGCTTTGTGATTAATAACTATAGCTAACATTCAACATTTTCCCATCGTTTCTCCAAATACACCTTTTATTAAGAAAGTTTCTTTGTTAAACCGCTTCGACCCCGCCAAAGGGTCTCATCAGACGGCTAGGTTACCGTTACGGTTTTTTATTGTCTTTTATTGAGTAAATACATAAATACAATTATTAGACATACATTTACAGTTATTTTTATATATTATAATGTCCGTAAGCATAACTAGTAATACCACCATCTAATAAATAACGTTTATCATCATGAATAGTACTTTCCCCTCCATATTTGGATGCACACTGTACAGGTTATGTTTGTCACTTCTAATAAAGTTCATATGATGTTATTACGTAGTAGTCCCGTCAAACATGGTTGAAACATAGTATTTCAAATGAACCCCCTTTTTCCACAGATTTTGAATGGCTTTCAGTTTCTTTTTCTCATGCCCCCAAATACAAATGCATATGCTTTAGCACGTATACCACAAAAGCTTCAATGGGTGATCAAATATCACTGACCCTTGTGGAAGCAAATTTGGGTACCCCTTGTGAGAGCAATTTTTCTTAGGGGTACTTTTGAAAGCGATTTTAAGCGATTTTTGCTATTTTTAACAAAAACCTATGCTTTAGCCAAAATACGTTTTTCGAACGTTGTTTAGCTAAAATAGTGATTTTAAATTGAAAAATTAGGGCGAAGCTGGAAAACTTTTGGAAAATTTTAGTCGTAAAGCAATCCATCCATTTTAAATTTCGAACTGGCAAATGTTGTACCATAGCCCAACCATATAAGTTATTAGCGTCTAAATAAGTTATCCAGGAATTTGGGACTGAAAGGTTGTAATCTGGGCACATAGGGTTGTTAGCTTTAGCGTAGCGGTGATATATCATTGTTACTCCACCTCTTATCGAGGCCTCGAAAAACTCGTACATCTCCGGATCCTGTAGTAGCTCTAGCTCAATTCCAGTCATTTTAAGACAAGCGTCCCAACCAAGGGATGGAACGGTGTAATAATGAGCAGGGTCTACTTCATAATTTTTAAGTCCAAATAATCGAAAGTTTTCAAAAATGTCAGCAAATAATAAGACGTCAGTTAATAGATATGTCATTGTACTGACCCAAAGATTGAATGTTGAAATGATTCCAAACAATCCGTGCATGTTGATAATCATTCTTGTTGTTATCCCAGTCGTTCAATTCGTTACCAAAATGTTCGATGTGAAGGAAAAAAGTCTAATTGAATTTATATTAAGAATCCATATAGTCCGACTGATGTACTCCTTTGCGTAGCAGCAAATCCAAGTTATCTGCAGTGAAATATTTAGACATGCGCATAACTTTATCATTTCCATCTTTGACGGAATTTGCAGTCAGTGGTTCCAAAGAGCTGAACTTTAGTTGACACGTATCGATAAACTTGATTTTCCAACCAAGCTCCTCTCTATTCTTCTTTCGAATAAATAAAAAACAGAGATAGTCCTCCACTTGTATAGATTCATGTTATGTACGCCAATATGAGCCTCGTTATAGGGCAAGCTCATATGGTTCGCCGATGCAGCTTGTCTTCATTGTTTTACAACCCCCTCCACTCATATGTATTTTACAGGGTGGAATTCTCTGTTCTTCTCTTGTACAACCTGCCTTCTAGAGACTCATATGTATTTTACATGCGACGAAGGAGCATTTTTGTTTTCTTGTATATATATAGTCAGGTTCCCAAAAGAACCGGCGGCAAAGTTCCCAAAAGAAAAAATCGTGCCATATCTCCCATCCCTAATATCCCAAATTTGGCGCATAATAAGTAGAACACCTTACTATTATAATATATCAGTTTGGGTATATAGCTTATCTCGTGAAGCCAGGGCGTCGTCAGCTAGCAGACAACCACCCCAAAACCACCCTCGGACAAGTTTCGACATGGTGTTGAAAAATTTGTCTCAAATCCACAACGGAAAACCCGGTAAGTCCCTAATTGTGGTTGGTAGGTTAGGTGCCCAAGTGCTCACAATACCACATATCCCAGCCCTACTGGCTCCTACGCTGTGGCCTGGGCCGAATTCCCAAAAATAACCAGTTCGGACTTTGCAAAAATAGGCCACAGCAGCCACCGTATAGCGCGGCTGGAAAAAACCCAAATTTTCGAATTTTGGCTGTAACTTTTTTATTAAGCGACAAATCGAAAATCTAACGATAACTCCATGAGGCCTTGCGAAGAGCTTCAAAATGAGCCATAAAACGTCTCTCTATCACTTACGGTTGGTGACAAATTTTCGACCAAACCGATGGGGAAAAACCCATGGGAGGGAAAAAACCCATGGGCGGGAAAAAACCCAGCCGAATTTTTTGCTGCAAGCCTGACAGAACGGTTTTGACTATGCCATTCGAAAGAGCGGGTCATTTTTAGTACATCTGAATCATAAAATATCAATATTTTTGCAAAAAATCCTGTAAAATTGACTTTTCAAAATTTCGTATGTTTAACACGTATATATATAAACATAGGCAAATTTTGGAAATTTTTGAAATTTGCTTAATTTCTGCAGTTTAAGCATCCTATCACATAGAAAACGTGTTTTTATTGCATTTAAAGCCAAACCAGACATATTTTAGTTAAAAATTAGCGGTTTTTGGCGAAATTTGAAAATTTGGCTTGAAATGGCACCATCTCAGATTTTGGCCACCTGGCCCTCACATAGAAGGTCGAACCTAGGTAAAATCTATACCAAATTAATCAGGAGGCTCTACTGAGCTAAGAAATGCATGAATTTTTCCTTTGCTGCTAATGGTTAGAAAAAAATTTCATTTTGAAATTTGGGTTTTTTCCCCGCCGAGTCTAGGTCACCCCCAGGTCGCACCACAGGTCCTTGAGCCAAATTGCATACACCATCGTGAAGCTATAATCCGTTTTGGGCTAAGTCTTTCCAGTAGTTCAGGGTGACCCCCCAAAGTTGACCCTGCCTGACCCCCATGTTGGGACGAGAGGCAGGGGGAACTACTATAATACACCCTCTAGGGTAGTTTTGGGCGCTCTTTAAGATAGGCTATTAAAATCCGATCTAGCTCATATGGGTGACTCACACTGGCGATGGGTTTTTTCACGCATATCGGATTGGGTTTTTTTCCCGCCGCGCTACACTGTTTTTTATTTGTGTTTTTTACTGTGTTTTCGCACACTTTTTCTTAGAAAAACACACATTTTCTTAGAAAAACACACTTAAAAACACACCAAAATTTTAAGTTTCAGAAGCTAAATTTTATTAATTTTTCAAAAGTTTTGAACTACAGAAGACACTTATGAAAAATTTTTTGCGCCTTCGGCGCAGCCTGTATCTTTACCCTTAAATGCGTCGATTTTCCTGCGTTTCCTTATTATATTACTGTCTCTGCTTTTGCAGTTCTCTAGTACATATATAACACTAAATAGCGTCATGTCATTATGTTCTTGTCTTGAATATGTCTATCAAAATATTCACTTTACAAAGTTCAAACTTGTATTATTTAAAATTAAAAATTTAAACCTTGCCATTGTTGGTTCTTAGCAATTATATATTAAAGAATTTTCAATTTCTGGATGGTCTCCTCCCTTGTGTGCTTTCAGAAACATTTTAAGCGATTCTTAAATCGCATTGCAAGTCAGAGAATATACGTATATTTGGTTTCATCTCTAGAATGACTAAAAGTATACAGGAATACGCTGTACGTATGTCGTAAAAACCGTTCTGAACGCGTTAAAATAGCGAAAATTCTATTGTCAGAAAAACACACATTTTCTTAGAAAAACACACTTTTTCTTAGAAAAAAACACTGAAAAGCACAGGTCCAAATTTGAAAAAAAAATCCCTGCCGCGCTATAATTGTTTTTCTGGTGATATTAACGCGATTTTAGAACGTTTTACCCCAAAAAACACCGTAATAACTTATATTTGGAATCTTTGAGGTGATTTGACTGGCTCAGACAGCCTGAACCTGGTCTGGACCCAAGTTGGTCTCTTGAAGTACTGGACTTGGCTAAAAACTGATATTTAGAGCATAATTCACGCTGGAAACGCGTTTTCCTAGTTATAAAACGGTTCTGCGTAAAATTTCAGTTGTTTTGGTAGAGTTTTGGTGATTGTCCCCCAACTTGGCCTAGGTCCCCGGGGGTCCAAGTTAGGGATGTGGACTGTTGTTACAGGGAAGTCCTCAGAAATTTTGTAGTAAATATACTTAAAGAAAATACACGTTAAAAGGGTGCCAAATATGCTATAAACGTCGGCTTAAGGCGTTTGGCGCTCAGAGAAAAGTTATCGGAACTTACACCTCCAGACTCACCATGTCATGGTGGTCCAAGGTAGTCTAAGCGGGCTGCCGTGCCCAGGCTATACCCTTGGGCTCCACCAAGTACCGTGTAGTATATATTGGTCGGTTATGGGCTATATATAGGTAATATTAGATTTGCCCTGCCTATTCTCTGCCAGTAGTAAAGAGGGTGGTTTTTTATTTGGAAACGCTGCTTTTTTGGGGGGGAATCGTTCCCCAAAAAACCACCAAAATTTTTTAATTACTCAGGATTGAGCCCTATGCATATGCACCCTAGTTGGGCTGTCCCACGTCACCCTGCAAAACTTTGGAGCAAAAAACTGTCAACTGGTTTTTTTGGGAACCTGACTTGTATATATATATATTATTTTTGACTTACCTTCCCCCAACTTTTGGCTACCCCCCGAACCCCCCCCCCCAACGATTTTTGGACAAAAACGTTAGCTAAATTTGGTCGAAAATGGTCATTTTTTGAAAAACTTTGACCTAAAATCGCTTTAAAATGGTGCAAAAACGCCTAAAACGTTAAGAACAAGCCTTATTTTGATGAAAAAAGGACTAAATTACAGAAAATTTTGCATTTTTTGGCCATTTTTCGAAATTTCTGAGGTCCGAATTCTGGGGGGTGGAGTTGGGGGGTATACATATAACCCCATCACATTTCAGAGGTCGGCCAAGATTTACCCCCCCCCCCCCCGACCCAAAGTTTTAGGGAAACTATGAAGGGACCCCCGCCCCCCAACCCAAATCCCCGTTAAACCTATGGGGGTCTGGTCTTCTCGTGGGGGGTCTCACAGGCAGTGGTAAAATCCCCTAAATTTTTGGCGGATCAAGTCACCCTAGGGGGAAAATCAGAATCGCATTTTTATACAATAAATTTGATACTTCTGTGCTCAGCTAGCACGGCGATAGCGCCCCTACATAATATGGGTGTAAAGGCGTCTGCGCGGCCCCCTGGAGACCGTGTTGGCCTAGTGCCAGCTAATTAGAGGTTCGGAAGGGGTAAAAATGTTACCGTCGTAAAGTACTCGAGTAGTACTACAAGTATCACCATACTTTTGGTTCGGATTCGAAACTTCAAATTTTTGCACTTGGCAAACTTGCGTTTGCTTTTTTTTCTAGGTGAATAACGCTTTTCGGAAGTACATTTTCTAGCGAAGTGTTGGAACGTTGTGGGCATTTTGGTCCAATACTACTGTTATATGTTGGTAGACAGTATCCCCCCATGCTACCTTTTTTGGTCATTTTGGCACCCGGCCAATTTTGGCTCTGTGCCAAGGCCCCAAAGTCGGACTTTCGCAATTTTGGCACTTCGGTTGTGGTGGACTTTTTTCCCAGGCTAGCAGTTAGATCGGTTTGGTTTGTTTTATTTGAATATTTCGGACTATGCACGGAATGTAACGAGGGGGATTTTTTAATTTCGCTCTGGAGCTTTCAGGAGATGGGCCTAAACTTTGCATTTTTTGACCTGTTTGGGCGAAAAGTTTCTAAGTCCCACTTTTACTAGAAATGGCCTAAAAATCTCTAAAAATGGCGTTTTTCGGCCTTGGGGTGGTACCCATGTATAGTAAATCGGGGTCGCTGAAAACGATGAGCATACTGCTGAGGTCGGTGGATGTGACCCCTGACCCCCAGGGCCTGCGGGTCGGGGTCAGGTGGGGGTCTTCAAAGGTGGTCATGTTTGGTATCAAATGAAAGCCCTTGGCGAGGCGATCAACTTTTGTCATTATGCACCCACAAAAGGTGGCCCCACCGACCTGTGGGTGGGTGCCCCACCCACTGTGGGTCGGATGTGTGTCAAAAATGAAAGTCTTCAAAAGTGGTCATGTTTAGTATCAAATGAAAGCCCTTGGCGAGGCGATCAACTTTTGTCATTATGCACCCACAAAAGGTGGCCCCACCGACCTGTGGGTGGGTGCCCCACCCACTGTGGGTCGGATGTGGGTCAAAAATGAAAGTCTTCAAAAGTGGTCATGTTTAGTATCAAATGAAAGCCCTTGGCGAGGCGATCAACTTTTGTCATTATGCACCCACAAAAGGTGGCCCCACCGACCTGTGGGTGGGTGCCCCACCCACTGTGGGTCGGATGTGGGTCAAAAATGAAAGTCTTCAAAAGTGGTCATGTTTAGTATCAAATGAAAGCCCTTGGCGAAGCGGTCAACTTTTGTCATTATGCCAGCCACAAAAAGTGGCCCCACCGACCTGTGGGTGGGTGCCCCACCCCCAGTGGGTCCGGTGTGGGTCAAAAATGAAAGTCTTCAAAACTGGTCAAGTTTGGTATCAAATGAAAGCCCTTGGCGAGACGAACAACTTTTGTCATTGCACCATCCACGAAAAGTGGCCCCATCGCCCTGTGGGTGGGTGCCCACCCCCAGTGGGTCCGGTGGGGCTCAAAAATGAAAGTCTTCGAAACTGGTCAATTTTGGTATCTAATGAAAGCCCTTGGCGAGGCGATCAACTTTTGTCATTATGCCACCCACAAAAAGTGTGGGATGCCCGGCTCCTTCTTAACTCATTATATATATATAATCTCACTGGAAACGCATCCATCATTAAGCCGGAAAATTAAGCTATGCCAACCAATTAAACTAGTTAAGTCAAACAATTCGCTTTCTGATTTTTCACTGCAGAATTTGGTACCAAAATGGGGATCCACTTTTTTGATGGGGAAGTTCGTTCATGGAGGCCTTCCCTTGCCAATTCTCCCTCGGCCTCGACATACGAGCTAATCTTAAGGCCAATGTTTAACAATAGTGGAATATTGTCAGAGAATCTTTAAAGTGCTAAGAGGACAAGAAAGTAAAATGCTCCTCCGGAGCATCGAAACGTAATGTGGGTGGATGAGGTGAGGTTGCGAAATCAAGAGGACTAGCTTTGAAAACGCTTAATATGGACTAGGTTCTAAAAGAAAGGACTAGGTTGTGGGCGAACTAATATGGGCACTGCGTCGCCGAACAACCCATATTCGCGGGCTTGCACGCTTCGCTTCAGCGTTTGTCACATATAGAACGGTCAACATTAGAGTAAAAATGTTGAATAGGTAATCGGCGAGAACGTAGTAGTTTGCCTGGTCAGTTTTAGGCTAGCCATATATATATACAGAAAGATAGGGATGTGGCGGTAAAACCATTGGTTCATATCAATCCGGCAGGATTGCAGTCAATGACAATCGATATGAAATTATTCTTTAAATATGCTGTCTGTATAAATCATACAATGAACACTAGTAAGCTTAGACTTTCTCGAAGGAAAAGTCTGACAATATATATATAACATGGAAGTACGAATATTCGGATATAGATTATATTATTTAATTTAGAATCTGAGCTATATATAATTTAAAGTCTAGAAATCGATATAGATGAATGTATAATATTTACCCGCGAATATGGGTTGTTCGGCGACGCTGTGCCCATATTAGTTCGCCCACAACCTAGTCCTCCTTTCTTTTAGAACCTAGCCCATATTAAGCGTTTTCAAAGCTAGTCCTCTTGATTTCGCAACCTCACCTCATCCACCCATATTACTTTTCGATGCTCCGGAGTAGCATTTTACTTTCTTGTATATATATATATATATATATATGTTACGTGCAAATTGTGTTCCCGTGCAAATTGTAATTCGCACGGGAAAATCGTGCAAATTGCAATTTGCATGATGAAATCGTGCAAATTACAATTTGCACGGTTGTTTTCCGTGCAAATTGCAGTTTGCATGGAAAATGTCGTGCAAATTGCAGTTTGCATGGAAAGTGCCGTGCAAATTGTAAAATGACATCTCAGGTTAGACCTTAGTTTTGTAAACTTTGTAAACCAATTAATTAAATTGTAAAATTAATGAAAAGGCATCTTATGAGTTAGTGACTACGATGCATGAAATGATGATGCAGCTAATCACGCAAATTAATTTTAATTCAATTTAAATAAAAAATTATACCTACCCCAGAAAGCTGAGGTAACCGTTTAGTCCCATCCTTAAGGGTAGGGGCGCGTTGGTCCGCTAATAAGCTAAAATAAATGCTTTTGATGGAATAATCTGGAAAATCTTAAAATTAAATTTCTTCCTAAATGTGTTAAGAAAATTATAGAAACTCAAAAACCCAAAATTAGCCTGATAGTATCCATTAAAAGAGAAAATGTAAACTACATTTTGATATAATGATGGCTACTCAACGCCAAGTACTAGATGAGTAGAGCAATGGCAGTAGATGTCACCAAAACATACATGGGCAAGGTATCTCTCCACAAGGTGTACCAGAAATTATTTTGCGCGGTCCCCCCTCGTCCAGCGGGAGGGGGGTGCGACGTGGAGGAGGCAACTAAGGGTTTTAGAATAGTAGCGATCGCGACATTTTCCATGTATTAACAAATATGCAGCCCTTCTTGAATAATATCCCAATCGTTTTTCACTCACTTCATAATGTGCTTGTGAAACCCTTACTACTAAAAAATTGTTGTAGAAATGAAATAGGGCTCAACTTTCTATATATAATTATATCCAGTTTCTTTGAATAATTCATGCGGAATTGCGCAACTTTGACAATCTGATTACCGCTCGCTTCATTAGCGCTGCGCGGTCCCCCTAATTTTGCCTGCGCACTGCGCGGTACCCCCGGAAATCAGGGTGTACCTGGTACACCCTCAGTACACCCCTTGCGCATGTATGCACCAAAGCAATCACCACCGGTTAAACCCAGTGTTTAAAACTACGTATTAATAAATTTAATAAATAAATAAAATAAAATTAAAATTATATATAAATAATTATTATAATAAATATATATTAAAATAATAAATAAATATATATTTATATTTATTTAAAATTATAAATATTATAAAATTAAATTAAATAAATAATAAATTAAATTTAATTAAAATTAACTTGAAATCATTGAAATCATTTCATGCATCGTAGTCACTAACTCATAAGATGTCATTTCATTAATTATAAAAAGTTTACAAAGTTTACAAAACTAAGGTCTAACCTGAGATGTCATTTTACAATTTGCACGGCACTTTCCATGCAAACTGCAATTTGCACGGCACTTTCCATGCAAACTGCAATTTGCACGGCACTTTCCATGCAAACTGCAATTTGCACGGAAAACAACCGTGCAAATTGTAATTTGCACGATTTCATCATGCAAATTACAATTTGCACGATTTTCCCGTGCAAATTGCAATTTGCACGGGAACACAATTTGCACGTAACATATATATATATATATATATATATATCAAAAAAATCGCTGTTTTTAAGCTTAGAATTAACTTATATGAGTCGATAAATCAGCTAAAAATTCAGAAAATTTTTACCACAAATACTTAATTTTTCGACGCCTTTGGCGACCCCCAAAAAAGTGGGTGGGCTTACCGAAAAGTGGGGGATCCGAAAAGTGCGGGGGGGATCCGAAAAGTGCGGGGGGAACCGAAAAGTGGGGACCCCCACCCCCCACTAAAAATTGCCAGCCTAGATATTCAAAGAAAAGAATAGTATATAAAATTTTTCCTATGGGCCGTTTGAAAAATCTATTTTTGCAAAATGGACAAAATCATGCTGAATGCAGAGAAAAAACCTCACTTTCAAACCCGCCAAAGAAAGTAGATTTTTTCAAAGTTCATTTTTCCTGGCATGTTTGGTATCTTTCGAAAGGTCTTGGCGTGAAGATTTCAAAAATGTAAATAATATTAACTCCTTACCGTTAATTAGTTTTATATATATATGCCTAATTAGCACTTTTCCAAATCCGCAAAGTGCCTTTATATCTCAAATATGGGGGGGGGGCTCTCCGAGCTCACCGATGATACGCCTACCAAAAATTTCTGGCGCCGCAATGAAGGGAGGCTACCTACTGATGATGATGATGATGATATGATTTCCCTTTCTTGTTTGTTAGGAGGGCGGGATCTGGTATTTTTCTTAATGCTTTTATATTTTAGTGGTCTTCTAACGTTATTGCTCCCAGGGAGCAGCCTTCATACCTATATACCTATATATACCTTATTTGATTCGTTGTGGGACGTTGTAGAAAATCACACACGTTGATAAACTTCAGTTAAATGTGGTTCGGTTCGTCATTCTTGGGTAAACCTGCCCTGGACCGTGCCACATGGTGCTTGCTTTTTGTGGTGTGGCTTGTTACTGGTGAGTTCTTGTAATATTGTAGTTTAAAAGTTGTATATAAGTTCAAAAATTCCTACTTTATGTCTTTGAAAGTAGAAATCAGTCTAGACAATTGCCCAGAAAATCGCTGACTTCATAATATAACTGAAGTTATTTCCTTCCGATATGGGTGAGAATCAAGCATCAACATTTGCTCAATCGGTTAGGTTTCATCAATTTTGACAGTTTCTACGGCAGAACATAAGAATTTGTCATATATATATACTGAGTGATTTTTGGTTACGTTAACGTAGCCTACGAGCCGTACCGGTAAAGTCTGGTTTTGACCGCCTAGCACTGTATGTAGTTCGATTGCAATTTAACTATTTACCTGAGTGCACATATTAAACCTACTGAGCGGACCATGAGCCATTAAAACATGTATATATATTTTTTGGGAGTTTGACAGCAAAAGTTGGTCTGTCTCACCCCTTTTTCACCCCATTTCTTTGTTGACACTGCTCATGAGTATCATTAAGGTTAAAGCTGCAGTTTTAGAGTGTGAGCAGAGGTGGAAAGTTAGGTGGCCATGGTGTGGATTTCAAATTCAGCCCTCGGCTTCACCGTCCACTAGGCCCAAAATTGCTCCCACAAGCGGTAAGAAAAACAGCCACATGGGTTACATACATACAGATTGTATAGTCCAAGATGTCCCAAGATTTCGCGACTATAGCAAGATGGTTAACGAAAAAAATCAAGATTTGGTTTTTGGCTGGAACTTTCGCAAAACTATATATATACCAAATCGATTATATACTTTGAGGACCCATGGATAGGTCTTGCGCTACGCGCTATAAACCACCCCAGTTTCGCTGATCTACGACTTATATACCACCAGCGGCGCACCCAAAGTTTTCTGACAGGGGGGCGGTACCAAAGTTGAAAGTTTTCTTTCTAAATTTATTTCTTTTTTTTTCTACACATGTTTAAATGCTTTGAGAACATGTAGTTGGTTTCATTGATTAAGATAAATCGAATTAATAATTCTTAGAAACGTGAAAGCAGGGGCTCTGGGGGCCGCAGCGTTAAGAATTTTTTGCATTCTAGTCATGAAAGCAATTTTTTCTGACCACTTTTTGCTGTTTCAAAGGATCATAGTTGTCTTCTGGCTGGCGCCCTGGTCACCAGATAAGTTAGTCGCCCTGGTCATCTAAGTTAGTCTTCAAAACATAACTTATTTCCATACCTTCATTCGTTTATTTCAGTTCCTATATATATATCTGCAAGATTTGTCTGCAGAAATACCTACTTTTTCCGGACAATTTCTATTTTTATTCCTACTTCTTTACAAAATATTCCTACATCTTTACTATTTTTATTTCGGGTAGTATGAGGCCTGATTCGTACTTCAGGCATTTTGTTGACATTGCTTCCGTAACCATATCACAAAGATGTTTTAAGTTAACAAGCAGGCCAACCTCCGTAGGCAGCACTATTCACGGATGACTTCTTTCGCCTTTTTCCAATGGATTATGTCTGCTTAAATTTTTGACAGGTTGCTACAAGACCCTTCAGATAATATAAGCGCTTTGCGGCCTTAAAAGCAGCAGATATATGTATAAATATATACTAGATAGACATGCTTTATATATATATATTCATGTTACGCTATGGTTCTCAGCTAAAACGCCTCGTCGTTTGTGGGTGGATGGATATGTATATGGATGTGCAAGTCGTGGCCTTAATAAAATTTATCTGATGTTTGTGCGCTTAGGCTTCTGCTTTTTCAGCGTGTGCTTTAAATACATAATGTAGGTGTTTGCTGCCGGCGTCAATTTTAGGGATGTTATGCACGCACGCTGCAGCAATGTGCTATTCATAGTGTAATTTTCTTTGACAGTCTCACGGTTGATCAGTATATGTATACTCTGATTATCTGATTTTAAAAGTATATATATACGTAGATGAATTCGTACGTACTTATATATAATACGTCATGCGAAAAGTAGTCGAGTTTGATATCAAATTAAAGATGTCGTTCAGGAGAACACGAATATGGATGAGTTAAGTGGATTTGGGGCGGCACGTGGTTCCAGTGGGCCCATAATCCTAAAAACAAAAGTTGCTCCGATCGCTACAAACTTGGGCTCATTTGAAAGCTGTCATCACGCCGAGTTATAATGAAAGTTATAATTGGGTCATCGTTCAAAAATACTGTCTGCGAAAGTTGTCCCTCTTTAAACCCCAAAATGGGTAGTTTTAACACTTTTGGAAGGTTTAATCCTGGCTGGCGACAGCTGTGAGCTGAATCAAATCAAGCCATTGGGCTACATTTTGCGTCTCATCTGCATACACAAGTTTGGAAAATTTCAGCTTTGGATCTTCACGCATGCGTAAGATAAGCTAATTTAAACAAACTTCAAAGGAGCCGACACGGCGGCACTTTCATGTATCCGGGCATTTGAAAAATCCTGGCAGAGGTTGATTTAGAAGAAGCGGTCAATTTTTGGGGGATGGGAGTCCCCGTGTAATAGAAATACCTGTCTAACTGCTTAAATATTATATATATTTTAAAAAAACTGGTTGCGTAGCAGTTAATCGATGTGTATAACTGCGAAGTGGTTGTAAAGTATATATATACTCCGATACATGACGCATATTTCGATTCATATATATAGGTGCGTAACTTTACGTATGGTATATATCTGTACTCGTTGTATAAATGTTTTGCTTTCCGTTGCTTGCATTTTTGTGTCCACAACTTTCAGTTAAAACTTATATTGGCGAGCGCCTTTTCTTCTTGTTTTGTGGTTTAAACTGTTTAAGGACACCTTTTCACAGGTGCGTCGTGTTGTTATTTATGAAGTTATTAAATAATCTTCTCAGAAAGGAAAAGGAAATTTGTTCTACGGAACGTGTTGAAATTGTCATTTGTGGACCTTCAAAGATGTATACATATATACATATATTGATAGAACTGAAAGAAATAATTGACACTGCAGCATTGAATAATGAACGTACTGCAGTAGAAATGGAACGAACGTATATATATATAATTATATATATACTGTATTCTAGGAAGCTAATAATATAATTAATCCCCTGATAACTGATAACTAACTCATCCCTGAGAACCCCTATCGCAAATTCTTTGAAATTTTTATTTTTGGCGCAAATTTGGTCGTTTTTTGTAAAAATTAGGTTCGCATCGGAACTCTCCCTTTTCGGATCCTGGATTCCTGGATATATATATATATATATATATATATATATATATATATACAAGAATAAAAATGCCCCGATGGAGCATGAAAAATGTAATGTGGGTGACACAGGGTTTTAAGCAGGCAGAGGACTAGGTTTTAAAACGTTAATATGGGAGGGGCAGGTTGTAAATGCCAGGAGGACTAGGTTAAAAGCGCACTAATATGGACCAGCTTCGCTGAACAACCCATATTCGCGGAAACTGTCCAGAGTTTTCTATCGGCTGCTGCTTGCTGTTGCTATTGGCAGTTCTTCGGAAAATTGAACGATTTTTGTCAGCATGGCCTGCAAGTATAGTCAAGCGGGAAAAAAACCCACTTTTCAGATTTTTGGCCAGAACTTTTTAATGGTTTGACATATCGAAATGCTGATTATACAGGTAGCTAGGCCTAGTCGTAAGCTTTCTTATGAGCTATAGAACACCTCTGTAGGGTGTGCCGTTAGCGAGAAAATTTGTCCCAAACTGGCGGGAAAAAAACCCAATGCGGGAAAAAAACCCACCCCAAAAAATTTTTGGCAAGCTGCCAGGAGCATTTCTAACCATTCCAAATGAAAGAGCGGGTTGTTTTTAGTACAACTGCATCAAAATATATTAGTTTTTGTAATAAAATTGAGGTCATATGGTCATTTGAAAATGTTGTATATATCTTTAACACATAAACATAGGCAAATTTTGGAAATTTTTTAAAATTGTTTATTTTCGGCAGTTTAAGCATCCTATCGTGTAGAAAACGTGTTTTTCTTGTATTTAGAGCCAAACTAGACCCATTTTAAGGCAAAAATGAGCATTTTTGGTCAAAATTGAAATTTTGGCTTGAAATGGCACCGTGTCCGATTTAGACCCCCTGGACCACCCATAACAGTACGAACCCAGGTAAAACCTATACCAATTTAATCTATAGGCTCTATTAAACAAATGTATGTATTGGTTTGACCTTTCCGACCAATGGTTAGAAAAAAATTTAATTTTGAAAAGTGGGTTTTTTCCCGCCGTGGGTTTTTTTCCCGCCAACTCCAGGTCACCCCCAGGTCGCACCGGAGGGGTCAGAGCAGTGTGACATATATCATCATGAAGCGCAACAGATGCCCTACAGGTACATATAATCCGCTTTGGTCTAAGTCTTTCCAGTAGTTCAGGGTGGCCCGGCAAAGTTTGCCAAATTTCGGCACTTGGTCGGACCAAAATTTCCAAAAATTTCAAAGTCCCAAAAAATTTGCAGGGAAGCAGTGGGAGCAACCATAATACACCCTCCAGGGTTATTTTGGATGCTCTTCAAGATAGGCTATTAAAATCCTAGATAGCTCATACTGGTAAGCCCACACTGGGGGTGGGTTTTTTCCCGCATTGGCGAGTGGGTTTTTTCCCGCTTGACTATATATATTGTGGTCGTGCTCCTTATTATACAACTTAATAATACACGTCCTCCATAATGTCAACTGCTTTTCGCATCAACTTAATACAAGATTATGTGCCAACACTGCAGAAAAAACACCTTGAACACCTTTCTACCAGAACTGCATTGTTTATTTGGAATACGTGAGCTTTAATATTTCACAATCGTCCCGCTTGCTTTGAAAGCTGTAGAATGTAGATCTTACTCGTATGTCATGTGGAGTGGAGCATGAGTGACCGCGAATATGGGTTGATCAGCGAAGCTGGTCCATATTAGTGCGCTTTTAACCTAGTCCTCCTGGCATTTACAACCTACCCCTCCCATATTAACGTTTTAAAACCTAGTCCTCTGTCTGCTTAAAACCCTGTGTCACCCATATTACATTTTTCATGCTCCATCGGGGCATTTTTATTCTTGTCCTATTTCATTTTTAAGGTTCTCAGTAAATAGAATAAACGTTAAAGCTGTGTGAAAGAAACTTTAAAAATTCCGCCAATCATTAATAGTCAACCGAAAGTACAGAACAAAGAAGCTTGAAAAGTTACAAGATCTTCCTTTTTCTCTATTTTGACAGAAATCCAACATCCACTATCCATGGCTGCAATAGTTTTAGTTACTGTATATAGCATATAGCACTCTACTGCAGTGCAACCAAATGAAAACTTTGCTGTCAGTGAAGGAAACTCATACGGCACGATTTTCAATGCTCTGCCACACTTGTGTGCAAAATTTCGGACGATTGCAACTTTCCTGTAGTTAGTTATAGGCCGTGCTGTACTTCAGCATCACTCGACTGCAGCCCAACCAGATGCAAACTTTACTGTCGGTGAAGGAAACTCATACGGCACGATTTTCAATGCTCTGCCGCACTTGTGTGCAAAATTTCGGACGATTGCAACTTACGTGTAGCTAGTTATAGGCCGTGCTGTACTTCAGCATCACTCGACTGCAGCCCAACCAGATGCAAACTTTACTGACGGTGAAGGAAACTCATACGGCACGATTTGCAATGCTATTCTGCACTTGTGTGCAAAATTTCAGACGATTGCAACTTATCTGTAGCTAGTTATAGGCCGTGCTGTACTTCAGCAGCACTCTACTGCAGCGCAACCAGATGCAAACTTACTGCCAGTGAGGAAATTC